>SNQJ01S0017460.1:62915-75805 GCA_010110895.2 Picea sitchensis
GGGGATTGAGGTTGATCAATCAACCAAAGGAATTTTTGTCTGTCAGAAAAAGTATGCAGCAGACATCATCAAAAGATTCCGCATGGAAAAATGCAATCCAGCAGAAACCCCTATACCCCTAGGCACAAAATTGAGCAAGAAAGATGAAGGCCCTACAGTGGACCCTACCCTGTACAAAAGTTTAGTAGGCAGTTTGTTGTATCTTACAACAACTATGCCTGATATTATGTATGCAACCAGCCTTGTTTCCAGATACATGGAATCCCTCAAAGATTTTCACTGGAAGATGGCGAAATGGATTCTGAGATATGTTGCAAGAACTCTCAATTTTGGCTTATGGTACATTAAATTTGATAATAATCACCTTTCTAGTTACACAGACAATGATTTTGCAGGCATCCTAGATGACATGAAAAGCACCTCATGACATGTTTTTCACCTGGGCACGAACCTGATTTCATGGGCATCAAAGAAGCAACCAATCTTATCAATATCTTTTGCAGAGGCAAAGTATGTCGCTGCTAACTCAGCTTCTTGTCAAGCTGTGTGGCTGAGAAGAATATTGAAAGATATGTCACATACATAAAATGATCCAACTCCTATCTTTTGTGACAACACCTTAGCAATTTCTCTATCCAAAAATCATGTGTTTCACAAGAAAAACGAACACATTGACACTCGTTTTCACTTCATCCGCAAGCTAGTCAATAATGGTGATATTGCAATTCAATTCTGTGGCTCTTGAGATCAGCTTGAAGATATCTTCACAAATCCACTGGGAAAATCCGTTTTTGATTTTCAGAGATAACACTTGGGCATCATCGGTGCTGATGTTTTTAACTGTTGAGTTTAAGAGGGAGTGTTTAATATAATGTAACCTCAACACTCTGACTATACATTGCCAGCTGTCCTGGCCAGCTGTACTATCATTTCTTGATTTGCTTGAGCCTATTTAGCTCAGCTAGTTTTCCTTTTCTGATGTACTATTTTACTTGCATTCATAATATACTGAATACTATTTCTTCTCTGCTCTTTCTCTGTATTCTCTGCTTCTCATTTTATCAAAACTTTGATCCATGCGAAATTCAGAGTACCCTAAAAATATGACCAAATTCAAACCCATTTTTTTTTACTGAAAAGAGGATCTGTTTGCTTTCGAGTTAACCTAAAGCTACCTTGAAAATCTGACCGAATTCAAACCCCCCCTTTTTTTTCCCTGAAAATCGGGTCTTTTTACTCCCGAATTAACCTACTCCATCAGATAATGCCCGTAACGATATGTGCTGCACTCATAATTAAAGGAATAAAACAACTTAACGGCATGAGCAAATCAAATGAGAAACATGGGTGGTTATTACAGAGTCAACACTTGCATTCATGTCTCTTTACGGTACCAGAATTCAGTTTCCCTCCAGGTTTAGAAATAACCGTCTATCTGATTTGATTTAGCTTGAGCGCATAGTGGCTGTGAAAAGCGGGCACTCAAACCGCCCCTTTTTCTCGATTGGTTTTTTGATACACTTTCGTTAAATCCAACAGTTACAATTTCAACAGTGGCAAATTTGCAATTTCATCTATTGAGATTGTTCAAATTGCAATTTGAATAACAGAAATTGAACAATTTTTGGTGTACCAAATATCAAAGAGGTTTGGGAAACAGAGGAATTTGAATACCTTATCTCAAACTTCTGGTTCTGTATGGGGTGATTTGATTGTCACATACACATTGATGATAATGCACATAAAATGCTTGATTGGCTAGACCTTCAAAGATGATACGCGTTGAATGAGCCCTAATCCATAGAGATGGTTGAAGGATTTACATGTTAAACACGTTTTCCTCACAGAAAATATTTCATTGATTTGACCTTCAAAGACAATCCGCGTTGAATGTGAGCCATCTTCCAGAAGGTAATAAGAATCTAAATACTTTTGAAGACCCTCTGTGGGTGAAAATTGAAAGGACGATAAGAGTAATGAATATAAAAGGATAAATATGATAGATTAATGTTAATTTAGAATTTATTGAATGTTCAAAGGATTAAAAAATGAGATGTGGATCTGTCAATGTTGTGTTGTTGAAAAATGAGATGGGGATCTGTCAATGTTGGGTTGTTGAAAGGGATTAAAAAAATGAGATGCAAATTTGTAAATGATTTGCTAAACATTTTATAGGAGTGATTTTAAAAGTAGATAGATTTAATTGTTTATTGGTTAAATTGCAAATTTTTTTATTGGTTAAATTGTATGTTTGAATTCATAAATAGATCCTTGCAATTTTAATAATTTATATTTGTTGATTTTAAAATAGATTCTTATATTTTTTTTTTGAGTGTTAATTATTAAATGGAATAGACGTCATGGAAAAAAAACTTCAATGTGGTATTTAACATTATACTACACTGAGTAACAAAATACGTAAGAAGAAAGGTGCGCGACTTTGGAGGAATTTTCAAGCTAGGGTTTAAGAGTCACAATCTCAACAATGATTAGCATGGTCACCAAAGGGGGAGGGAATGCAAACCCCTCATACAAGCAGGTAGTGGTGGACATAGGGAAAGGCCCACGAGGTGGCGGTTTCAAAGAACCTCTGATAGGCACCTCGAGATCATGATCAGAAAAGAATCATGAGGGCAACCAAGAAAAAAGTGAGCGCATGGGGGAAGGATCCAGAGAAACCTAGAACGATGAGCAAGCAACGACGAACCTCAATGGGATAGATGGGCGCAACCCATGTAAACCTAAAACAACAATGATACCCAAGGTTATACTGGAAGAATGATGCAGGAGCATCGCCAATGTCAAGCGAGCGTGGGGCAAGCGCCAACACATTTAGACACATGATAAATTGTTTAAAAACTTTTTGAAGATAGATGCGCCAAATATAAATGTAATAGTTAAGGAGAGGCGTACTTATATATTGTAAAGGACCTTGAGCGATCCGCTCTCGCCCATAGTAGGTAGAAGGCATTTATGTTAGTAGGTAGCTTTGAATTCTCACAGTTGACAATTTTAGGAGTGGAGGGAAAACAGATATAGACACCCTCATTATGTAATTGTAATATAGAAGGAGGATGCCAATTGAGAGCAGAGTAGTGAAGAACATTACGAAAGAGGAAGAAAAGAGAGCATACAGAGCTGGAACAGAGAAACTGTAATTGAAAAACGCTCATGTACATAGATTAAGTTAATAGAAGAAGTCTTAATTCAGATTCATGGCGTTGTAGTTGTTTCTTGTATGTGTATGCTGAATGGTATGTTCATAATTTTACTCTTTCCGTTATACATTTGCTTTTCTATGCTGTGTATGGATGATTTCTTGTTAAATGCTTGAAGTTTGAGAGAGCAAGAGTTAGGAAATGAGTTTCAATTGTTTCTCTATCTGAGCGAGGGTTCCTGCAAGGAGTGCAGTTGAATTGTCTGCAAGGAGTGCGTTGACAGAAGGGTTCCGAGGTCTTATCTCTGAAGGCTCAGATAAGTTAACTTTTGTTCTCATTTTCCTCAAAGGTGCAGTTAGGCACAGGAGTCGTGCAATGTGTGCACAGACCAAGCTTGAATCCAGGGTTTGAAACCTAAGAAGCTATTGAAGAATTGTCGCTGCAAGGAGTGCGCGGAGTCGAAGGTGTTCGACACCGGAATGTTTGAAGGTTTGCCGCAAAGGGTGCGTGCAGGAGGTTCTTGAGAGGCTGAAAGTCGTGGAAGACCCCCAAAGGATTCGAACCTGCTAAGTCATCGAAGGGAAGAGACGAACGATCAAAATTCTTTGTAGAGGATTAGCGAAATCTCGCCAGCCGTCCGATTTGATAGAGAAGCAAGAAGGTTACGGTTGTTACCAGAGTTTCAAGCTCAGGAGATTGTGAGCCGTTGGATCCTTACCTAGTTACCCGTCAGCCGTAGGATCTGACTGGAGTTACACGAGGGTTAAACTCTCGCAGGCAGGGTGTAGGTCCCGAAAAGGCATCGGGATATCGGAGTTTGGAATATCGAAAGTCTAAAGGACAGGAGATCGAGTCACTTCATAGTAGAAACCCCGATCTTGATTTGGACCGTCCATCTGTTGGGGCACGTGGTGGAGATCAAACACCCGTCGATATTTCAAATATCAACAACAACCTACATTTTGAACCATTTCACTAATTAATGTAACTAAACAAATGAAATCTAATAAATTTTGTTTAATAAAATATGGTAAGGTTCCTAATATTAATAATATGTCATTTCTAGTAAGTTTGGAATATTATACCATTGTTTTTTAACATTTTTTTTTTTTTTTTTATAAAAAATGATATTAATAAAAACAACATTGGTGGTTAACAATATAACAACATTTCGTCCCTTAACCATTGGGGCTAGACTCAATTGACAAACATAAAGATATATATAGTGCACAAAACTATTGATTGGTTAAACGTCTTTATAGGAAATGCATTCAGCAAAACCAAAACCTGAATAGGAGACTCAATTGACAAACATAGAGATATATGTAGTGCACAAAACTATTGATTGGTTGAACTTCTTTATAAGAAATACATTCAGCAAGACCAAAACCTGAATAGGAGCAGGGAATGGAGATGAAGATGAGCTAGTTTAGGAATCTATATATTACTAAGAGACAAGCTCAAGAATGAATTTAAAGGATCCTTTAAATCAATACCCGGTAGAAATCCGAGTCTCGTTCAATTTCTACATGTTTTGTTGTAGAATGCAGACCTTGACTTCTTTCTTATAGGCAGGGGATAGCATGGCCGCTAGTAACACTCAGCAACAGTTGAAAACACAAAAGAAAGGAACATAAAAGTAGGGGGAAATTATGTGCCTGAAATTGTGTAGCTGGAACCTCTAAAGCCTTCTGCATCCCTTCTCTTGATCCAAACTTTTGATTCAGTCAACTCCTCTATCAGTTGATCAAACTTTCAATTATATGAACTCCGATGGGCTAATCGTTGCATGTATAGTTACATCAAATCTGGTTTAGTCTATTACGCATCTTCAAACGATGCAGTGGTAAGTGAATCTATAGTTATTAAATGTAACTATTAAGGCATTGTCAAGGATTTTGGGACCGCATTAACTGATGGATAGTACCTCTTTTGCCGATCCACTACATATCAAGTGACATAGTGTTGTTTCACCAATTGAAACTATATTTGTGGTGACTTCTCTATCTTATTAGACGGAGTGTTGTAAAAACTAGCACAGCCTCTAATTCGCGGCTGGCGAATGCGGAAAGATTGATTTACTGTCTATGAAAAAACATACAGTAAAAATGTTAGGTTAAAAAAAATTCAGTAATAAAAATGTCAGGCTCATGCATGAAGAAATTGGACAGTTGAAGAATTTCAAAAGTTAATTATTTAAACGTGGCAATCATATGATGTTATAGTAATTTCTTAATATGATTAGGTAAATGTTAAAAAGTAAACATGTTAACGGATGTATTTATAAATGCAAAGAAGTTATCACCAATAAATCTGATTCATTGATTTTGGAGGACTACTAAGAATATGCCAGCATCTTTAATGCATAACCATCAGATTAGAATTTAAGATTAAAAGATCATTAATTGTGCCCATCTCCAATAGGTATAATGACAATTATTTATTATTTATGACGAATACATTTATCTATTTATTTTTTATTTTTTAGAAGATGACAAAATCTATCATAACTTAGTTATCATAACTTGATTGTCAATAGTAATGAAAACAATTATTCCTAATTATTACCTACTTCATAATCAATGACTATTCCATTTTAAATTTTTTAGAAGATGACAAAATCTATCATAATTTAGTTGTCAATCAATAATGAAAACAACTACTCCTAACTATTACCTACTTCATAATCAATAACTATTTCATTCTGCGTAACTTTATTTTCACAAGAAAACTATGGCTTTATGGTTTTGAGGTATGTTTATCAGTCCGTGTAGTAGAGACTGTTACTAATCAACTTTTAGTCAAAATCAATTGACTTCCCATTGTTCTTATATTGGCGGATCATTTTGTGACTCTTAAATGAGATCAAAATAATAGAGATTATTTTTATTTTTTAATATTTTTAACAAACTTTAAATTACCCATTTTAAAATAATAAAAATAATTATTTGTGATTGGGTCATCAAAGATATCTCATTTAATTATTTATGATTCTGCTATTAAAGATAGGTGTTGTTTAGTTTCTAAGAAATGATTTTTTTTGTTTAGTCATATAAATTTATATTAATCACTATTTTTTATTGTTCAAAATTCATTTCTACATTCAAAAATAGATTCAGCATGCTAAAAAATCTTTAGAACACTAAAATTATACAAAAATAATCACTTAAATTTATTAATCTGACAAATTCTGACTGGATTTAGTTGAATAGAAAAATAGAAAATGACTTAAATCAATATATGTTAACCAATTTTAAGAATATAATTGTGCTAATATTACTCATATACATTAATGTATATTTAATACATAGTATTAACATCCACATCCATCAAATAATGTTACTTTGATAAACAATCATCAATCTCGGCAACATCATGTTGTAAGGCCTCCTCTCTGAATCACATATAACAAAATGAGTAAAATTGAATTGAATTCAATCGATAATTGTACTTAAAGTGTTAACCACTTCTCTCATTGTTGGCCTATTTTGAGGTGCATCTGAGCTGCAAGCCAAACCCAAGTTCAGAAGTTGAATCGTCTCATCTTCAATTGAGTACTCGTTGGACGCACTTCCTTCAAGAAACTGAGGAGCAACAACTTTCAATGGATCGCCATCGCCAATGGCCTCCACCACCCACTGTCGAAGTGTGGTCGTTCCGTTCAAAAACAGCTCACAGGTTGGGCTTCTACCGCTCACCATTTCCAGAACGAGAATTCCATAGCTATAGACGTCCACCTTTGAGCTGATTCCGGAACAAGCTGCATACTCTGAAACACACAAAACAAACACATGMAGGATCGAATTGCCATGATCAGAATTGAAATCAGGCGGACCATATAAAASACAAGTAACAGGGCCAATTAGGTCTACTGCAAAATAATCTGTGTACCTGGTGCCATGTAACCGACGGAGCCTCGTCTGTTGGATGTACTGAATCCATCGCCATATTTCAATATTCTTGAGAGCCCAAAATCARCAATTGCAGGTTTGAGGTCGAAATCAAGCAAAATGTTGGAAGGCTTGATATCACAATGAAGAATAGTTTGTAAACCCTCTCTGTGAAGATAAAGCAATCCATTCGCCACGCCCACTGCGATACTCACCGCAGTTTCCCAGTCGAGTGTTTTCTTCTGTATTTGCCTCGCCAAGGTTCCCTTCGGCATCATCTCCATAACCACCGAAGTCATTTTGGGGCTATTGCAATAACCCATTACTCGAACTAAGTTACGGTGTCGCGTCATGGATGATACGCGCAATTCAGCGATTAGATTACCGTGCAATGATTCAATGCTTGTATCGTCTTTGAATCTCTTAATGGCAACCTCGTTTCCACCAGGGAGGCAGCCTCTGTAGACTGTGGCTGTTTTCCCATAGCCAACAATATTATGTCGACTAAATCCTGCCGTTGCTTCATAGAGCTCTGTTGCCGTCATGTTTTTTATCGGGTTGTTCTTGTATGTGATTTGTGCAGAATTCATCGAATCGGGATGCATAAAATGTCCGTTGCTCGACTTGGCTCTGTCGACGATATAATAGAATAACGAAGCAACTACAATGAGACCGCCGAAAGTTAAAGCGGAGAATATGATGGCCAATCTGGTGCCTTTGGCGAGGCTGCAGGATGGGGAAGGGACCAAAATTGGAGGGCAAACTATGCCCAAGATCGGCCCACATAAAGCTTCGTTTCCAGCAAAAGAAGCGGCCGTAAGATTTTGGAACACTCCCTTGTTTGGAATTGGACCGGACAGACGGTTGTGGGAGACATTCAGAGATCGGAGAGTCGTTATGTCGCCGAGGCATGGTGGTATTGAACCGGACAACTGATTGTCTGAAAGATCTAAATCTGTAAGAGTGACCATGGATCGAAGCCACACAGGAATTTCTCCCTCAAGGCTCTTGTTTTGCAGATTTAAAGGCACTACGTTCTGGTTCTCCTTGTCGCAGGTGATACCAGTCCAATTGCAGAAGTTATTCATGGACGATTGGGCCCAGTCATCCAGCAACAGGTAATTGTAAAATTGTTTGGTTAATAAGAGGAGTTGGACATCCCGTGAAACGCTGCTGTAGTTTGCTTCTATTGCACATATCGATACTGAAATCATTGCCAGTACCAACCATTGGAGCGGAGCATTCATATTCATGCGTTCTCTTATAATTAAAGGATCAAACGTCGAACTAGTCAGATAATGCCCGGAACGATCTTGCTGCACTCATAATTAAAGGAATATAACAACTTAACGGCATGAGCAAATCAAATGAGAAATCTGGGTGGTTATTACAGAGTCAGCACCTGCATTCATGTCTCTTTACGGTACCGGAATCCAGTTGCCCTCCGGGTTTAGAAATAAGCATTTGACTTCCTGCTAATTTGTACATCCGTCTGTCTGATTTGATTTAGCTTCAGCGCGTAGTCTGTGAACAGCGGGCACTCAAACCGCCCCTTTTTCTCGATTGTTTTTTCGATACACTCTCGTTAAATCCAGCAGTTACAATTTCAACAGTGGCAAATCTGCAATTTCATCTATTGAAATTGTTCAAATTGCAATTTGAATAACAGCAATTGAACAATTTTTGGTGTGCCAAATATCTAAGAGGTTTGGGAAACGGAGGAATTTGAATACCCTATCTTAAACTTTTGGTTCTGGATCGGGTGATTTGAGTGTCGCATACATACTGATATAATGCGCAGAAAATGCTTCATTGGCTGGACCTTCAAAGATGATACGCGTTGAATGAGCCCTAATCCATAGAGATGGTTGAAGGATTTACATGTTAAAACACGTTTTCCTCGCGGAAAATATTTCATTGATTTGACCTTCAAAGACGATCCGAGTTGAATGTGCGCCATCTTCCAGAAGGGTAATAAGAATCTAAATACTTTTGAAGACCTTCGATGGGTGGAAATTGAAAGAACGATAAGAATAATCAATATAAAATGATAAATATGATAGATTAATGTTAATTTAGAATTTATTAAATGTTCAAAGGATTAAAAAATGAGATGTGTATCCGTCAATGTTGTGTGTGAAAAATGAGATGTGGATCTGTCAATGTTGGGTTGTTGAAATGGAATAAAAAATGAGATGCAAATTTGTAAATGAATTGTTAAAATGTTACTTTTTTAGGAATGATTTTAAAAGTAGATAAATTTAATTTTTATTGGTTAAATTGCAAATTTTTATTGATTAAATTTTATGTTTGAATTCATAAATAGATTTGTGCAATTTGGTATTCTGTTATGCTTTCTTAATATTTAAAGGTTTTTTAACACTTGTAACCTGAGACATCAAAGAATAATATTTATATTTGATTGGTGTTTTGATTTTCCTTGTCGATTTTTATAGTTCTTCATTACGTGGTGGAGTAAATATACTCTTTCTTGGTGTACTCTTAGCTTCAATGCCACTTTGAGATTCAACTTCATTTTGTTGATTTTTACTTTCTTATACTTTTTCAATTTCAATTCTTTCTTTAAAAAAATTTCAATATATTTTGATACTTATCATCTATAATTTCATTAAATATAATATCCTTATATGCACAAAAAATATATGAATAATAGGATAATTCCTCAATTTCAATAAATTTTGATCCTTATCATCTATAATTTCATTAAATATAATATCCTTATATGCAAAAAAAAATATATGAATAATAGGATGATACATTTTGTAAGTTTTATATTAACACAATAACTAATCAAAATATATTTGACTAACTTTTGTGTCAAGTTTTTTTCTATTTTACTTTGAGATGTGGGAAAATTTTTTGCTTCCAAAAAGTTTCAAATAAATAATAATTGATTTATATCCTTTTAATGATTCATGAGGAGTTTTATTCTCTAAAAACTTGGTTTGATTTGCTTTAGCCCACAAAGTATTAGGAATGATTCTCTATAGACGAATTATCTTATATATTTAGACTAAAACTTATTTTTCCTATATTCATAAGCATAGTGTCCAAATTTACCACAATAGTTACATGTACCATTCTTTTTCACATTGGTACTAGTCTTTGATGAATTTTCACCTTGATACATTTTCATGTCAGGTTTTCCTTCTTTGTTCTTCATCCATGGATTTCCTTTGTATGTTTTCTTGCCTTTATCCATCACAACTTGATCAAAATTTTGAAATATGCTATTGACACTCTTCCTCCTTTTCTCTTCTTGCATAAGGATCTATGTCAAGTCATCAAACAAAGGTGTTTTCTCTTGCTGCAAGAGTGGTGATAAATACTTGATATTCATGCAACATACTATTTAATGTTATATTAACTAGATCACTACTTAATACTTTGTCACCAATATTACCTGACTTATCTTTTAAATCTTTAATTCTAGAGAGATAACCAGTAATATTTTCATTTTCTTCCATTTTAAATTAAAGAAGCTTGCTTTTCAAAAATATCACTCTATTTGTATTTATTGTTTCATAAAAACATTTTAGTCTCTCTCATAGATGTCTTGCATTCCCTTATACCAAGAACGATAATGTCTTTCATAGACATTCTCGAGGGAACCTTTACCTTGGTTCTCTTTTCTCCGAATCTTGAATTGAGGCTCCATGAGCATCTAGTTTAACTTAAGTTCCACTCACAATTTCCCAAGCATTGTATCCTTCCATCAAAATATACATCTTAAACTTCCAATTTTTATAATTCAATCCATCTTACTTATTTAATTCATTTAGATAGGAATTTAGATCTAACATGGCTAAGTAGAAAAAAAAACAATAAAAATTTATCTACAATAGCAATTACCTCACAATAACGAATGGATGTATCACTACACGACTATTGCGTATTCCTCCCATAAAAGACACCTTCCTCAACCCTCTCATGCCCTCTCTACATGTACATGTTCTTTCCATGTGTGCAACAATATTTGTCAAAGCATGTGTCACGGTAATGGTTTAAAATAAATTATTAAGTCAAAATAAAAGGCGTTCCCAATATAAGCTATTAGATGTAACCCAAATTGAATCATAGGAAATTCCAATGTAAAGGGTAGTTGAAAGAATGGATGACTTTAAGGATGAAAATTTATATTAAAATGTATAAACATGGGCTAATCTTAGTAGTCCTTAATATGCAAAATGTAAAATGTTTGGCGATATTTTTGTAAAAATATTCAAATTTCTAAGGATTTTATATGGTTTCTATAAAATTTTGGTGATTTTTAAGGTAAAATAATTTTATTCTATGGAATTTGGGCGAATCATTTTTAGAAAAAATGGAAATTGACGAATCTTTTTGTGGGAAAAACCATGGAAAATTAGCCCATTTGCGAAATTTACCCCCTAAAATCATCTATGGAACTTGAAAGTGGAGAAATCAATGGGCACCTTCGTCGCACATAATTCAGATTAAAAAGACAAAGAAAAAATGCAAGAGTGATGGATGATGGGGGAAATAAGGTGGACCATGGAATATACTCGATGGTCCAAAATTGGGGTAATATGACGGATGATGGGGCAAATAAGGTGGACCATAGAATATAGTTGATGGTCCAAAATTGGGGCAATAGATGGATTAGTAGATGTCCATGACATAGAATGTGTAATCACTTCGAATCCCATAGGAGGCGAGGCGAAAAAAAACCAATAAAATGAATGTTTTGAGAAAAGAAATCGTGATAGATCCACATCTAAACATATCAGAACCATTAAAACAAATTTAATTGGTCTTTCAATCAATTTACATGTACACTGACATTTTGACTTTGATAAGAAGATATCTTCTTTGCTAACTCTCTAGATTTGAACTTATGACTTCATAGATGGAAACACAAATTCTTAACCATTGGACCCACTCAAACTATATACTTAACAAAAGAATTTGTTTGTTTTGAAATTGAATTAAGATACTGTGACTTCATAGATGGAAACGCAAATTCTTAACCATTAGACCCACTCAAACTGTATACTTAACACAATAATTTGTTTGTTTTGAAATTGAATTAAGATACTACATTTAATTAAATATCAATTAATTGATTTAGAAAAAAAATATAATAAATAGTTCAAAAATAAAAGTCTAATTTGGAATATGTAAATATTATGCAATTGAAAATCAAAGTAAAATCCTTTCTCATATGTTGGAAAACTCACAAAGGGAAAACCTACTTCGAAATGGGGTGTTGAATTTTGTTGGAGGATGTCCTCTCTACAAACTAACTAAAAAACTAAAAGGTTGTTAAAATTTATTATCGTTGCCATTAAAGACATTTATATGTAGGTTTTTTTTGACATTAATACAGATATTTATGTAAACACTATTCAAAGATATTTATGTAAACACTATTCAGTAAGTGCGTGGAATTTTCATGGACTTTCATATAAACAATACAAAGATTCATCTAAGATGGATACTTTCGAAATCAGAAATTAGGATGGGGTCTCATAACCTCCAGGCGCTATATGTATGCCCCTTCAGCATCGAGGGGATTTGAATTCTGAATCTCATCGAACACAACACTTCATATCACAACACTTCCCAATTGAGCCAATTAAGCTCAGAGGGCTATTTTTTAATTTTAATTTTAATTTTAATATTTTATTTATTATTATTTTAATACTTTATGTTATATGAACATCTCTCCCATACTGTAGAGCAAGAATTATATAAATGATATAATTGTTATTAATAAATGAAAAACAAATTTAGATTATAAGTATTAACTATTGAATTTTCTATTACACATTATTATTATTATTATTTGTATGAATTA
>SNQJ01S0017460.1:90453-134777 GCA_010110895.2 Picea sitchensis
TTTGCATGGAAGAATGCAATCCAGCAGAAACCCCTATACCCCTAGGCACAAAATTGAGCAAGAAAGATGAAGGCCCTACAGTGGACCCTACCCTATACAAAAGTTTAGTAAGCAGTTTGTTGTATCTTACGACAACTAGGACTGATATTATGTATGCAGCCAACCTTGTTTCCAGATACATGGAATCCCCCAAAGATTTTCACTGGAAGATGGCGAAATGGATTCTGCGATATGTTGCAGGAACTCTCAATTTTGGCTTATGGTACACTAAATCTGATAATAATCACCTTTCTGGTTACACAGACAGTGATTTTGCAGGTAGCCTAGATGACAGGAAAATCACCTCATGACATGTTTTTCACCTGGGCACGAACTTGATTTCATGGGCATCAAAGAAGCAACCAATCTTATCAATATCTTCTGCAGAGGCAGAGTATGTCGCTGCTACCTCAGCTTCTTGTCAAGCTGTGTGGCTGAGAAGAATATTGAAAGATATGTCACACACAGAAAATGATCCAACTCCTATCTTCTGTGACAACACCTCAACAATTGCTCTATCCAAAAATCATGTGTTTCACACGAAAAACAAACACATTGACACTCGTTTTCACTTCATCCGTGAGCTAGTCAATAATGGTGATATTGCACTTCAATTCTGTGGCTCTCCAGATCAACTTGAAGATATCTTCACAAAGCCACTGGGAAAATCCATTTTTGATTTTCAGAGACAACACTTGGGCATCATCAGTGCTGATGTTTGTAACTGTTGAGTTTAAGAGGGAGTGTTAAATATAATGTAACCTCAACAGTCTGACTGTACACTGCCAGCTGTCCTGGCCAACGGTACTATCATTTCTTGATTTGCTTGAGCCTATTTAGCTCAGCTAGTTTTCCTTTTCTGATGTACTCTTTTACTTGCATTCCTAATATACTGAATACTATTTCTGCTCTACTCTTTCTCTGTATTCTCTGCTTCTCATTTTATCAGAACTTTGATCCATGCGAAATTCAGAGTACCCTAAAAATATGACCAAATTCAAACCCATTTTTTTTTACTGAAAAGAGGATCTGTTTGCTTTCGAGTTAACCTAAAACCACCTTGAAAATCTGACCGAATTCAAACCCCCCCTTTTTTTCTCCCTGAAAAGCGGGTCTTTTTACTCCCGAATTAACCTACTCCGTCAGATAATGCCCGCAACGATATGTGCTGCACTCATAATTAAAGGAATAAAACAACTTAACGGCATGAGCAAATCAAATGAGAAATCTGGGTGGTTATTACAGAGTCAACACCTGCATTCATGTCTCTTTATGGTACCAGAATTCAGTTTCCCTCTGGGTTTAGAAATAACCATCTGTATGATTTGATTTAGCTTGAGCGCATAGTGGCTGTGAAAAGCGGGCACTCAAACCACCCCTTTTTCTTGATTGTTTTTTCGACACACTTTCGTTAAATCCAGCAGTTACAATTTCAACAGTGGCAAATCTGCAATTTCATCTATTGAGATTGTTCAAATTGCAATTTGAATAACATAAATTGAACAATTTTTGGTGTGCCAAATATCAAAGAGGTTTGGGAAATAGAGGAATTTGAATACCCTATCTCAAACTTCTGGTTCTGGATGGGGTGATTTCACTGTCACATACATACTGATGATAATGCACAGAAAATGCTTGATTGGCTAGACCTTCAAAGATGATACGCGTTGAATGAGCCCTAATCCATAGAGATGGTTGAAGGATTTGCATGTTAAACACATTTTACTCGCATAAAATATTTCATTGATTTGACCTTCAAAGACGATCCGTGTTGAATGTGAGCCATCTTCCAGAAGGTATTAAGAATCTAAATACTTTTGAAGACCCTTTGTGGGTGAAAATTGAAAGGACAATAAGAGTAATGAATATAAAATGATAAATATGATAGATTAATGTTAATTTAGAATTTATTGAATGTTCAAAGGATTAAAAAATGAGATGTGGATCTGTCAATGTTGTGTTGTTGAAAAATGAGATGGGGATCTGTCAATGTTGGGTTGTTGAAAGGGATTAAAAAAATGATATGCAAATTTGTAAATGAATTGCTAAACATTTTATAGGAGTGATTTTAAAAGTAGATAGATTTAATTGTTTATTGGTTAAATTGCAAATTTTTTTATTACTTAAATTGTATGTTTGAATTCATCAATAGATCCTAGCAATTTTAATAATTTATATTTGTCGATTTTTAAATAGTTTCTTGTATTTTTTTTTTCTGAGTGTTAATTATTAAATGGAATAGACGTCATGGAAAAAAAACTTCAACGTGGTCTTTAACATTATACTACACTGAGTAACAAAATACGTAAGAAGAAAGGTGCGCGGCTTTGGAGGAATTTTCAAGCTAGGGTTTAAGAGTCATAGTCCCAACAACGGCCAACATGGTCACCAAAGGGGGAGGGAATGCAAACCCCTCATACAAGCAGGTAGTGGTGGACATAGTGAAAGGCCCACGAGGCGGCGGTTTCAAAGAACCTCTGATAGGCACCTCGAGATTACGATCGAAAAAGCATCGAGAGGGAAACCAAGAAAAAAATGAGCGCATGGGGGAAGGATCCAGAGAAACCCAGAACGATGAGCAAGCAACGACGAACCCTAATGGGGTAGATGGGCGCAACCCATGTAAACCTAAAACAACACTGATACCCAAGGTTATACTGGAAGACCCCCAAACTCAACTCTTCTGGGATCAGATGAAGACGCATGCACTGATATGCAAGTTCATGGGCCTGTGGTCCACAGAAAAAACGTTGCACAACTGGATAAAATACCATTGGAAGCCAAGTGGAGAAGTGGAACTCCACCGGGGCTCGAAAGGTTTCTTCACAGCGGTCTTTATGAACCTGGATGACAGGGATAAAGTCTTTGAGAGGGGGGGCATATATCCATGCCTCAATGGGGCTGTACATTCGTCCATGGAAGAAAAACTTCACCCCAGAGAAATAAACTTTTAAAAATGTCCCAGTCTGGCTAAGGCTTTACACTTTACTGCTAGACTATTGGCTTCCATCTAGCTTCGAAGCCACAGGGAACAAGCTCGGAAAATACGTCAAGATACCAGAAGCTACCCTAAAAGGCAGATATACATCCTATGTAAGGATTTGTATAGAAATGGATGTCTTGGGGGCGCTCCCGGAAGCCATAAGCCCAGATTTTAGGGATGAGGAATGGATACAAATCATAGACTACGAGCAGATTCCATTTCGATGCAGAAGATGCCATGAACATGGATATCTACTAAGAGAATGCCCTCTTAACAAAAAACAAGAAGCGGAAAACACCAAGCCAGATTAGGATGAGGACAGTTTTGTGAGGCCAAATCACAAAGGAAGAGGAAACAAGAGACAAGGCAAGGCCCCAACAAGAATCAAATCGGAAGCCAGGATTAGAATAGAAGGAAGGGCCAAGCCCAACCAAGGAGAAGAAGGAGGGAAAGAAAAGACGAAAGATAAGGAAGCGAGTGAACGCGCAACTCTGGAGAACACAAAAACTCCAAGCAACAAAGGAGAAAAGGGAGGTAGCGCAAGTCACAGGGAAGGATGAAACAAAGATACCAACACCCCAATGCAGGAAGCAGATCCTGATTCGGAGATGACTCCAAGTGAGGTAGGAACAGAGGACCCAGATCTTAGAGACATTGTGGAAAGGTAAGGAATAGATCTACCGAATATACTGGAGCAATGGAAAAGGTAGGGAGTAGACAATGTGCCAGTGGAGCAACTCGATCGCATCCAATATCTCTTTCTCCTAAGGGAGGAAGAAAAATCCAGAGGGATCAAGCGCATGCATGGCGAGATAGGACACTTGGGAATCAAAATAGGCGATGTACAACCACAACACTCACCCAAGCAAGCAAGGAGGAAGAAAGGCAGAAAATAAAATAGTGTAGCCCTACAAGAACTAGGAGCCCTGTTGATAAACTCAGGGAAGATTAAAAAGATCTTCCCAAACTCCCCCCCACATGTTTAAATGAATATTATAACGTGGAATATAAGAGGCCTAAACAACCCAAGAAAGCAACGAATCCTTAAAAATAGACTGAGTAAGGAACAACCTGACCTATGTTTCATTCAAGAGACAAAATGCACTTTAGACATAATGGAAACAATCAGTAAAAAACACTGGAGTAAGTACAAGACGTTGGCTGTCGAAAGAAAACAGGCGGCGGGAGGTATCCTCAACTTGTGGAACCCACAATCGGTGAACCTACTTGCAACAAAAGCCACGATACACACACTTTCTGTAATAATGCAAATTATAGGGAACACAGAGGAAATTCTATGCACTAATGTGTATGGCCCCCAGGTGATGGAGGAAAAGAGGAGATTGCTCCTCGACCTAGAGAATCTAAAGGATCACACCTGCAACCCCCATTGGATCCTGATAGGGGATTTCAACATCATCACTACACTAGCTGAGAAAAAAAGGGGCACCAGGAGGCTGGACAGAGATGTGGAAGAATGATCAACTTTCATTGATTCAATGATGCTCATGGATATCAAGACCAGCAATGGTTTGTTCACCTGGAACAACAAAAGACTAGGTCACCACCAAGTAGCTACAAGGCTAGACAGATTCTTGGTGTCAGAATCAATCATGTTGCAGGGTCTAACTTTGGACTGCAGCATCCTCCCTTGGGGGGGATCAGACCACTGGTTAGTTCAACTGGAAGCGAATTTTCAAACCACGCCGAAGAACAAAACATTTAGATTTGAGAAATTCTGGATCGACCATCCCACCTTCAAGGAGAACATCAGCCAATGGTGGCGGGAGGAACTACCGGATCAAGGGACAAGGATGTTCAAACTTTACAAAAAACTCAAGTACATCAAACAAAAACTCAAGGAGTGGAACAAGGTAGTATTTGGAAATATAAATCAAGGGAAAAAGAGCATCAAGGAAAGAATGAGGAATCTATAGGAATAATGCATCGAAGAGGAATACACAGAGGATCAAAAAAGGAAGAGATCCAAATGACCCAGGAAAGGGAAGCAAGATGCTAGCAGGAAGAAATCTTGTGGTGCCAAAAGTCCAGAATAAGGTGGCTTAAGGAAGGGGAGAGGAATACAAAGCCTTTTCATAGAACAACTATGGCAAGAAGATCCCATAACAAAATATTGAAGATTAGGGATCAGGATGGGATCGAAAGAGAATCCCACCACGAAATTGAGAATACACTGGTCAACCACTTCTAGGGGATAGCCCAGGAACCCAACCAAGACAGACCTGAGGCCATACAAAGAATAATGCAGCACATCCCCAAGCTGGTCACAGAGGAGCAAAATGTCGGCCTAAGCAAACCCATCGCAAAGGAAGAAATTGACCAAGTGGTCTAGGAGATGCCCAATGGAAAGGCCCCAGGCCCGGATGGCTTCATAGTGGAATTCTTCAAAGCCTATTGGGAAGTGGTTAAGCAGGATATTTATGGGGTGGTGGAGGACTCCAGGAGATCGACATCCATCCTGAAAGCCTTAAATGCCGCAATGATCACTCTAATCCCGAAAGAAAATGAAGCTAGGGCCCTAGACCGCTATAGGCCTATAGCTTTATGCAATGTAGTTTACAAGATAATCTCCAAATTCATAGCCAATAGACTAAAACCACTCCTTCCCACACTGATTTCATAGGAACATGCGGGTTTTATGGAAGGAAGACAAATCCTGGACAATTCATCCAAGCCCATGAGATCATTCACATGCTGAAAAGCCAAAGGAGAGGGGGGATGATAATCCAACTTGATCTGGCGAAGGCTTACGACAAAATAAGCTGGCACTACATGGCCAAGACGTTGGAAGCGTTTGGGTTCGATCAACATTGGATCAACTGGATAGTCACTCTAGTCTCAATGACAAACTACTCGCTACTAATCAATGGGGCCCCAGCCAAGCCTTTCTTTCCATCGAGAGGTATAAGACAAGGGGACCCGTTGTCCCCCTTACTGTTCATTCTAATGATGGAAGGGCTAAGCAGAAGCATTAAAAGCACCACTGTAGCAAGGAAAATAAAAAGCATCAAACCTTTTGAAAATTGTCCAACCTCCACACACCAACAGTTCGTTGATGATACCCTACTCCATGGCACACCCAATTTCGTTGATGATACCCTACTCCATGGCACACCCACAGTAAAGGAAACAAAGGCTTTTAAAAGAATATTAAAAGACTTCGGGGCGGAAATCAACTATTCCAAATCCATGATATATTTCTTCAACACTCATCCAGCTATTCAACGCAACGTCGCCAACATCCTGGGGTTTGAACGTAAAGCGCTCCCAACGAAATACTTGGGAATCCCCCTGACGGACAGAGCCTGCACAAAGGCAACGTGGGAAGGAGTTATCAGCAAAATGTAGGAGAGGGCAAAAAATCTGGATGGTTATTACAGAGTCAGCACCTGCATTCATGTCTCTTTACGGTACCGGAATCCAGTTGCCCTCCGGGTTTAGAAATAAGCATTTGACTTCCTGCTAATTTGAACATCCGTCTGTATGATTTGATTTAGCTTTAGCGCGTAGTGGCTGTGAACAACGGGCACTCAAACCGCCCCTTTTTCTCGATTGGTTTTTCTACACACTTTCGTTAAATCCAGCAGTTACAATTTCAACAGTGGCAAATCTGCAATTTCATCTATTGAGATTGTTCAAATTGCAATTTGAATAAAAGAAATTGAACAATTTTTGGTGTGCCAAATATCAAAGAGGTTTGGGAAACGAAGAAATTTGAATACCCTATCTCAAACTTCTGGTTCTGGATAGGGTGATTTGAGTGTCACATACATATTGACGATAATGCGCAGAAAATGCTTGATTGGCTATACCTTCAAAGATGATACGCGTGGAATGAGCCCTAATCCATAGAGATGGTTGAAGGATTTACATGATATTCCTTAAATTTTAGGTTTGAATTCATAAATAGAGTCGTGGAATTTCAATAATTTTAATTTTTTATTTTAATATTTTATAGGAGTGATTTTAAAGGTAGATAGATTTAATTGTTTATTGGTTAAATTGCAATTTTTTTCTTAAATTTTATGTTTGAATTCATAAATAGATTCGTGTAATTTCAATAATTTATATATTTTCATTTTAAGATATCTTTTACCTTTTTTTAAATATATTTTTTTAAATTTTAAGTAAAATTTATGTTGAAAAAATAAAATGTTTAAACTATTTTAACTCAAAAATAGTTGAATAGTTATGCCCAACGTTCCACGGGATGCCCAACTCCTCTTGGTACTCTCTCATGCTTTCTTTGCTTTCTCAATATTTAAAGGTTTAACATTTGTGACTTGAAACATCAAAGAATAATAATAAGAATGGTGTTTTGATTTTCCTTGTTGATTTTCATAGTTTTTCACTATTTGGTGAAGTAAATACACTCTTTCTTGGTGTACTCTTAGTTTTAATGTCATTTTGAGATTCAACTTCATTTTGTTGATTTTCATTTTTTTATACTTTTTCAATTTCAATACTTTTTTTTTTTAGGAAATTTCAATATATCTTGATAATCATCATCTACAATCTCATTAAAATATAACATCTCTACTTGCAAAAAATATATGAGTAATAGGATCATACATTTTGTAAGATTTATATTCAACACAATAACCAATGAAAATGCATTTGACTAACTTTGTGTCAAGTTTTCTTCTATTTTCCTTTGGGATGTGGGAAAATTCTTTGCTCCCAAAAACTCTCAAATAATTAACAATTGGTTTATATCTTTTTAATCATTCATAAGGAGTTTTATTCTCTAAAAACTTGGTTTGGTTTGAATTCTATTTTGTAAATACACAGTTGTACTTATAGCTTCAACCCACAAACTATTATGAATGATTCTCTATCGAATAATTATTTTATATATTTGGACTAAAACTTCTTTTTCCTATATTCATAAGCATAGTGTCCAAATTTACCACAATAGATACATGTACCATTCTTCTTCACATTGGTACTTGTCTTTCATGAAACTTCACCTTGATACATTTTCATGTTGGATTTTCCTTCTTTGTTCTTCATCCATGAACTTCGTTTGTATGGTTTCTTGCCTTTATCCATTAGAGCTTGATCAAAAGTTTGAAATATGAAATATGCTATTGACACTCTTCCTCATTTTCTCTTCTTGCATAAGGATCTATGTCAAATAATCAGACAAAGGTGTTTTCTCTCTTGCTGCAAGAGTGGTGATAAATACTTGATATTCATGTAACATACTATTTAATGTTATACTAACTAGATCATTACTTAATACTTTGTCACCAATATTACATGACTTATCTTTTAAATCTTTAATTCTAGAGAGATAATTAGTAATATTTTCATTTTCTTCCATTTTAACTTAAAGAAGCCCACTCTTCAAAAACATCACTCTATTTGTATTTATTGTTTCATAAAAACCTTTTAATCTCTCCCATAGATGTATTGCATTCCTTTATACCAAGAATGATAATGTCTTTCATAGACATTCCCGAGGGAACCTTTACCTTGGTTCTCTTTTCTCCCAATCTTGAATTGAGGTTCCATGAGCAACTAGTTTAGCTTCAGTTCCACTCACAATTTCCCAAGCATTGTATCCTTCCATCAAAATCTACATCTTAAACTTCCAATTTATATAATTCAATCCATCTAACTTATTTAATTCATTTAGATATGAATCTGTTAGATCTAACATGGCTAAGTAGAAAAATAAACATTAAAAATTTATCTACAATAGTAATTACTGTTAAATTATGAGCTTGATTTCTTATGCAGATTAATTCTTTTATTTTCTTCAATACTTTGATTCCAGCTTAATACACTTCAACAATAACAAATCATAATTGAATAACAATAACTGTGTAGATAAGTAAGCATGCACATTAACAACACATATACCCTGGGGAAACCCTGTACAGGGAGAAAAACCCCACGGGAAACCTTATACAGGGAGAAAACCTAACAAACGACATGATATTCCTTATTGCATTAATAATGTAAGATCACTACAAATATCCACCATGAATGTTCTCGGGCTTCTTTAAAGAGCTTGCTACATGACTTCCTCAATTCTAGAAAGCACCTAAGAGACCTTTGTCAAATACACCTCTAATATGTCGCTTCATTGTTGATATACAACACCTGATATGTCACATATACCGATATGTAACCTCTATTGTGATATACAACACCGACATGCTTTGGTATGTTGCCTCTTTATCAATCGATATGCTCCTCTATTGCTTCACCCTTTACCTACATATCAACCGTCTCCAAGAGAGGGGTCTACCTCTGCTTATTAGGATGAAGAGGAGAAGAGGAGAGGCTCAAAATAGTAACTTTGTTTGCATGCTTTAATCATAACTCAACTTCATACTTTAGTTCAACTTAGAACTAGACTTGAGACCAAAGATACTCTAGTTCAAAAATAGAACCAGACTTAAGACTTCGGCCACAACTCAACATTACACTTCACCAAAACATAACTAGACTTAAGACTTCAGCTGCAACTCAAAGATGACACTTTTAGCCTCGAAAATAGAACCGTAATTTAAGAATTCAAGCATAACTCAAGATACACTTCTTAATTTAAAATAGAACTAGGACTTGTAAGACCGCTACAACTCAACATTACACTTTTAGTTCTAAAATAGAACTAGACTGAGACTTCAGCTACAACTCGACCTTTACAAGGCAATTCAAAATTTTCTCTTCATGGTGGATAATGTTACACATACCAACACACTAGATCGAGCATTTATATCATTTTGGTACATATTAGGGAATATCATTTGTTAAGCAAGCTCATAGGAATGCTATTGGAACCTAACTTTTCTAGATGCCTTGAATTTTGCTCATGGGTCACAAGGCTTGACTAGGCTCAAAAAGGTTGTAATGCTCCCCCTCGACTTTCACTAGACCGCCTATGCTCACAAAGGTTGTATGTTCCCCATGACTTTGCACTAGATTTTCTATGCTCATAGAGGTTGTAAGGTTCCCCCCGACTTTTGCATTGTGACTCCACATATCATCTCTGCTCTGCCTTGACTTTTGGTTTGACTCACCGTAGGTTGTAATGCTCCCCCCAGATTTTGTCAATACCTCAAGACCGGGTTGATTCTCCAAATCTCCCTCGGGTTAACCCTCGGTGGCCCATATGCACTCTCATTGGAGAATTCACCGTCGATGGTACCAAATTTAACACTCTCTTAGCTTAGGAGCTTCACACGTACCACACCA
This sequence comes from Picea sitchensis, assembly GCA_010110895.2. Lineage (NCBI taxonomy): Eukaryota > Viridiplantae > Streptophyta > Pinopsida > Pinales > Pinaceae > Picea > Picea sitchensis. Next base: position 100,706 of record SNQJ01S0017460.1, read on the forward strand.
AGCTTGCCTCTCATTTGCACAAACTGTCTCGAGGTCGAGGCTTGGTCAGGATATCAAATACCTGCTCGCTCCCGGCTAAGTGTAACTTTACAATTTTTCTCCTCGACCAAGTCTCGATGTAGTGGTACCTCATGTCAATATGTTTTGACCTATTGTGAAATACTGGGTTCTCAGTCAATTTTATGCAACTTTTGATTATCACAGTGAACCAATCACCATCTTGAGCTTGTCACCAAACAACCCAAAACCAATTTTCTGAGCTATACCGCTTCCCTGTTGGGCATCACTTGTTGCAATGTATTCAACCTCTATTGTGTTTTGTGCAATGGATCCATGTTTCTATCTTGACCAAGAGATCATAGCGGATTCTAAACTGAAGCAATATCCAGAAATACTCTTTCCTCGAATCCACCGGGCTTCTTGCCCAATCAACATCTACATACCCATGCGGAAATAAACCACCACTAGATGTACATATCAAACCATAAGTAATGGTCCCTCCGGTGATATCTCAGTATGTGCTTTGCTGCCACCCAGTATTTTTGTCTTCGTTCAGCCATGAACTGACTCATTGTAATCAATACATAGCATATATCTAGCCTAATGTGGATCATGTACATCAATGATCCAATCAATACAGGTTCATACATGGTGGGATCCACCAAATCAAAACCTGTATCAGAATCATGTAGCTCTCAGGTTGGTAACCATCGAGTAGACATGGATTTGCAATCCATCATGTACCAAACCCTTTAGTACATCCATTCTGTATTTTCCTTGTGCCGTAAATATCTCTCACTTTATCTTTTGCCATAATTTCCAATCCTTGTGCCGTAAATATCTCACTGCTCTTGCCATATATGCCATTGTCAACCCATGTTGAGCAATAACGCTAAGGACTGCACACATCTCCCCATAATTTAATCGAATAGGAATGTTTTAACCATAAGATTTTTTTTACTTTCACCAGCTATATATATATATATATATATATGCACATATATATATATATATATATTGCTAAAATAGGTGGACCTAGAAATATTTTATTGCGTTTCCCAATAAATTATTTTTTTCTTATTAATATTTTTTTAAATGTCACATATCAACTCCATAATATTAATCATTGAAGGAATTACACATATTTATCATTCTGGGAAGTAGAAAGCACCTATTAACGAAATCATAATTTTAAGGTCACGACCAAGCTATACACCAAATTGGTGTATGAGACCCCCTTGTTTGGGGATAAGGGACCCCCTCCGCCCAACGATTTGACTGGTAAAGTCTATGGAGGTATACATACCCTACCTCGGTTGATGTACATCACATTTCGATGTCTGTTGATGTTCGTGACATTGTGACGTTACTGTTACTATCCACATTACAATGACATGGCTATGTTCATCACATTGTGATGTCATTTTATGTTCGTAACATTGCGATGTTACTATTTTCAATAGTTTGTAACATTACTATCTTCATCAGAGTGCAACGTTACTATGTTCGTCATTGTGCGACATTACTAAGTTCGACACATTGCAGCATTGCTATGTTCCTCATGTTGTAACATCTGGTTTTGTTTGTGAGATTGCAATGTCGAGGCATGTTCAACACATGAGAATGTTGGTTTGTGTTCGACATGTTACGAGAAGGAAGTTTTGGCAAAGTTTTATATATATATATAAGTGTTTCCTTTGTGAAAAAGATAGGAACTTTGAACTAATGTAATATATTGCATAGAAGGAAATTTAGAATCATACTTTTTCTAAGGACATTGATAACATATGCTCTTGAATTGTAAAATCTATCCCTTACAAATACACATATATAAAATTAGAATATGCATTTACGCATTCCACTTATTGTGTTGCAAATTGTGATTGTGAGGAAAACACAAAGGAACGGGTTAAAACTAATTATGATTTATAGTAGTAAAATATTTAATTGAAGGGGTTAAAAACAATTATGATTTATAATAGTAATTATTTAACTGAAATCCATTTATGAGTAAGTGTGATTGATTTCGTGGTATTTTTTGTGTGGATAGATTCATACAACTAACGTGTTCTCGTACAACTAAGAGAAAGTGTTTTTCATCTTTAACCCTTTCAGTGTCACAAATGTGACATAATCTTTCATGCCATAGTGTTTTCTTTTTATATTTTATGATGAAATATGCCAGGAAAACACAAAGGAAGGCGTTAAAAACAATTATGATTCATAGTAGTAAAATATTTAATTGAAATCCATTTATGACTAAGTGTGATTGATTTCGTGGTATTGTTTTTGTGGATAGATTCATACAACTAACTTGTTCTCATACAACTAATGTGTTCATACAAGAACACTCTAGGAGAAAGTGTTTTTCATCTTTAACCCTTTCAGTGTCACAAATGTGACAGATTCTATTTTTTTATACCGAAATCTATCATAAATATATGAAAGATATTTATATCATAGAAATTTGGTTTAAATATAAAAACTGTTTTTATTTTATTTTTATAATATATTGTTATTAGAGATTTGATTTAAATTTAACACATGTTTTTAAAAAAAAACTTAATACAATTATTTAATATTGTTAATTTTTTAATTTAATCTTTTATTTATTTGATGTAGTTATTATTATTATTGTTCAAATTTGTTCAATTACTTACATTTAATGTGTTGTTATTTTGGAAATCATTTTAAATAATTTAATTTCAATTAAAAGATATTTATATTTTGTATGATAATATTTTGATTATTATTTTAAACAGTTTATTTAAATATAAATCAACAAAATAATTATTTATAAGAGGTTCTAAAACAAAAAGATACATAATTATAATAATTATATTTATAAAAATACATAATTATAGAGTTTTTGTTATGAAAAATTAGAGTTGGTTATTGAAAAATTAAAATTGGTTATTGAAAAATTAAAGTTTATCAATAAAAAAATCATATTTTTTCATATCATAACAAAACACTATTTTTTAAATAACAAACTCTATTTTTTCTTATCATAACAAATTTTACTTCTTCTTTATTGTAAACAAACCCTGATCCTTACATTTTTCTTATTAGAACAAACCTTAATGGAGTTTTATTATCCTTTAAATCAATTTAAAGGAAGAAATACAGTTTTCTTTATTAAGGGTATTGTATTGTGTCTTATTTTTTAAGAGGAAGAGAATGTTGTTATCAAATGTGACATTTCAACACATTTCAACACTTTTTAAGAGAACAAACCTTAATGGAGTTTTATTATCCTTTAAATCAATTTAAAGGAAGAAATACAGTTTTCTTTATTAAGGGTATTGTATTGTGTCTTATTTTTTAAGAGGAAGAGAATGTTGTTATCAAATGTGACATTTCAACACTTTTTAAGAAAGAAAAATGTTTAAGCAGCTTAAAGAAACATTATTTTTGGATACTCAAGTTTGGTAGATTTGAGAACCACTTATTACTCTTTTTTTAATTGTGTGTTTTTTTTTTTAAATCATCTATATATGTTAGGATTGAGGTTAGATTATATAAATAAATAGTGAGAATTTGGATAAATTTTTGCTCATTATGATTGTGGTTGTTTTCTATCATCTCTGTATGTTAGGTTGGAACTGGGATTTTGTTTCTCACCATTATGAGGTTCAATGTATAAACGGAGTGGATCTTGATCGTTTCTTACTCATTAAAAAAGTTCAAGGATGAAAATTCGATTTAAAAGTGAAGAATAAGATGAGTACAATACAATATTTTTTTATGGACTTTCTCATGACTATGTAATGTAATATATATTTTTTTAATGAACTTTCGTAATGTAATATATAATTTTTATGGACTTTCTCATTACTGTGTAATGTAATATATAATTTGGCATGAAATAAATCTCTTTCTTTAAAAATTTAACAATGCTATCAAACATTTATAAAATATAAATAAAACAACAAAACAAAAATGTGCAAACTTATATATTAATAAATCAAACATTTACATAATAGAAATAAAAGAACAAAAATGTGCAACCATATATACCAAGAAGTCATCCGCGCCAACACTCTTGGAATTCTGGTATCCCCGGAAGGCATATGAAATAAATCCTTATCGCCCCAATAGCAAGGCCATTATCTTACTTCCATCCAGTTTCTCATGGAAGAAAAACAGAACCAAGATGGAAACAATAGTAAAAGAAGCAGCACTCACGTTAACCGTAGTAGAAGCAACACTCATTAATACATTAATTTATTAATATGTTAACAATTAATCTATTAACATATTAATAATTTTTAATATTTAAATTTGAAAAATTAATTTAGAAATAATAATAAATTAATATATTTATGAAGTTTTATTTTTCTTGTACTGTTTATGTAGTATTGAATAAAAATATGGAAATTTTTCATTACACTCATTTTTTATTAATATGTTAATACATTAATATTAACATGTCAATAGATTAATCTATTAACATATTCATAGATTAAGTTTAACATTAATTTTAAAGATTATTAATAAATATTATGTTAGTTTATTATAATAATAGATCTATTATATGAAAAACAATTAGAAAATTTAAAAGTTGTTAAATATTTGATATGTGTTCTATTATAAAACATAAATTATTTAATAATTAATTAATGATAATAACAATAATAAAATTATTAATTTTATTTTTCTTGTAGTATTGAATCAAAATTATTGAAATTTTTCATTATACTCAATTGAAAAATGAATTTGAAAATATGGCTATCAAAATAAACTAGAGAATTTGAATTTGAATTTGGAAATATTTAGATTAAAAAAAATAAAAAAATAAAAAATATAGCTAAAAAGTTATATAAAATTTAAAAGTTATTAGATATTCTAGTTGAGTTTCATTATAAAACATAAACTACTTAATAATTAATTATTAATAATTAATAATAATAATAATAATAATAATAAAAAATTAACATAAAATTATGAAGTTTTACTTTTCTTGTGTTAGTTTATGTGGTATTAAATTAAATACAGTCTAAGTGGGTTTAATGGTTAAGAACACATGTTTCTTCTTAAGAGATCACAAGTTTAAATCTAAAAGGGGTAGGGTATATATACCTTGTAGACTTTACCAATTTGGTGTGGCTTGGCCATGACCTTAATTATATATATATATATAAATTTTCCATTACATTGAATTGAAAAATGAATTTAAAAAAATATATATTAAAATAAAAAATATAACTAAAGAGATTGAATTAAAAAAAATATATAACTAAAGATTTGGATAATTATACTTTAAGTTTAAGTGATGTTGAATAATTTTTAATATTTAAATTTTGTTTTGCATTCAATTATAAAACTTAAACTTTATTAAGCTTTAAGATAGAAATAAATTTTAGTGTAGGACAGTGGGAGACACGGAGTGTGTTGTTAAGCAACTTTATAATGTTAAAGTAATCCACAAAAAATCCAGTCATATTAAGGATTGGTGTGGCTCAAACCCATTAATTTTACAATCATAAAACATTTTCGAAAATAAAACAATAATAAAAACAAAATAGAAAATTGATTTAACCATACATATGGATTAATCCATCCAATTCTTCCAATTCTTATAGAGGGACGCCTATGGCTTAATAAAAACAATTAAAATACCCAAATTTGAATATATACACAAAAGTGAAACACAAAGCTTTCAAGGCTTTGGCTTTTTCATATAAAAACATATAATATTTAAATATTCTCTTTGTCTATCCACAAGTTTGTTAAGATTATTTCCATGTAAACAACCTCAAAACACCTTAATTAACACATTCTAATCAAGATTTTTTTAACTAAAACGTTATTAAAACGAGGAGGATGTGCTCGGAGGCGATGGAGAATCCTCTCTTTTCGGCACTGCACTTGGACACAATGTACTTAAAATGTGAACGACTTCTCTCATGGTTGGTCTATTTTGAGGTGTGTTTGAGCTGCAAGCCAATCCCAAATGCAGGACTTTAATCATCTCATCTTCTTTTTCTTTATTCGAGTACTCGCTGGACGCGTCTCCTTGGAAGAACTGAGGAGCTACAACACTCAAGCCATTGTCATCGACAATGGCATCCACCACCCACTGTCGAAGTGTGGTTGTTCCATCCAAAAACATTTCACATGTTGGGCTTCTACCGCTCACCATCTCCAGAAGGAGGATTCCATAGCTGTATACGTCAACCTTTGAGGTGATTTTCGAACAAGCTGCATACTCTGTAACACACAGACACGCATATGGAGGATCGAACTTGCATAATCAAAATTAATAAATTATACAAACACAAGGAATAGGGTCAATTATCTTCTGTGTACCTGGTGCCATGTAACCGATGGAGCCCCTGATGTTGGAGGTACTGAATCCGTCGCTTATGTCGCCATATTTCAAAATTCTTGAGAGCCCAAAATCAGCAATTGCAGGTTTGAGGTCGAAATCAAGCAAGATGTTGGAGGGCTTCAGATCACAATGAAGAATAGGTTGTATACCCTCTTTGTGAAGATAAAGCAACCCATTCGCCACTCCCACTGCGATACTCAAGAGAGTTTCCCAGTCGAGTGTTTTCTCTTGTATTTGCGTCGCCAAGGTTCCATTGGGCATCATCTCCATAACCAACGAAGCCATTCCGGGGCTATTGCAATAGCCTAACACTCGAACTAGATTTCGGTGTCGCGTCATGGCTAATACCCGCAATTCAGCGATTTGATCACCATGCAATGACTCGATGCTCGTATCGTCTTTGAATCTCTTAATGGCGACCTCCAATCCATCAGGAAGGCAACCTCTATAGACTGTTGCTGTTTTTCCGGAACCAACTATATTCTGTGGACCAAATCCTCCAGTTGCCTCGTACAGCTGGGTTGTGGACATCGATTTTATCCGGTTTGCCTTGTCTGAGATTCCAGCAAAATATTTCATCGAAGCTAGATGGATAGAATGCTCCTTGTTCCACTTTCCTCGAGTACGGATAGAACAGAATACCGAGGCTGCTGCTATGAGCCCCACAAAACCCAAGGCGGAGAATATTATGGCCAATCTCTTGCCTTTGCTAAGTCCGGAGGATGAGGAAGGGACCGAAACTGCAGGGCAAGCTATACCGAGGATCGGCCCGCATAAACCTTCGTTTCCATGAAAAGAAGCGGCCGTAAGATTTCGGAAGACGCCCTTGTTTGGAATTGGACCAGACAGACGGTTGTAGGAGACATTCAGAGAAAGGAGAGTTACCATGTCGCCAAGGTATGGTGGTATTGAACCTGACAACTGATTATTGGAAAGATCCAAATCTGTAAGAGTGATCATGGATCGAAGCGACAGAGGAACTTGTCCCTCAAAGCGGTTGTCCGAAAGGTTGAGATGAAGGACCTCCACGCAGCCTCCCATACTGGCGGGAATCTGACCACTCAACAGATTCCCTGCCAGGTCTATATTGGTAACAAGCCTCATGCCTCCGATCTCGACAGGAATGTGGCCTACAAGCAGATTACGCGGCATAGAAAACGATTTAACTATCTCCCTTAGACTCGCAACAGCAGGAGAAATGTTACCTCGAAGTTGATTGTAGCCGAGATTCAAGTCTTGCAGGTGAGTACAGTTGGACAGGCTCTCTGGTATTGTACCGCTCAAGTCATTGTGGTCGAGAGACAGACTAGCAAGCTGCGTCAGACTGCGGCCAAGTTCTTCTGGTATACGCCCACTGAGCCGATTTTGTGAGAGCCAAATCTGGGCCAAGCTTGAGCAGTTTCCTAGCTCCGCTGGTATCCCTCCGCTCAAGTCGTTATCAAATGCAAAGAATCTGAAGACTGATTTTAAGCGGCCATAATCGCTGGGTATACTTCCTGTTAGCAAATTACCCCTCACGTTCAGGTACCGGACGTTTGTAAGATTACCGAGCTGCGGCGGAAGGGAGCCCGTGAAGAAATTGGCACTTATCAAGAAATCACCCACGTTACTGAGCTGTCCGAGAGATTTGGGGATTGTGCCCGTCAGAGAGTTACGGTAGATGGCGAGGGATCTGAGTGTAGTAACGTTCCCAAGCGCACTAGGTATCGGACCTTGAAAATTGGCTACATCTATGAAGAGCGTCTCGAGGTAGCGTAATTTGCCCAATTCTGCAGGAATTGCACCGGACATGCGGTTGTTTCCAATCATCAATGTCTGCAGTTGAGTGCAGTTGGAGGGAATAGATGTGGGAATAGTACCCGTGAGGTCGTTAAAGTCTAAACACAGGTATTCTAATTTAGACAGCAAACCCAACTCTGCAGGTATAGTCCCATTCAACAAGGAATTCAAACACAAGTCCAGCACAGTAAGCTTTGTGCTGTTAGATAGAGCCAGCGGAATCTGACCCACGAAGTCGTTCTGACAGAGGTTGAGATGGTGGAGATTGGACAGCAGGCCAAGCCGAGGAGGAATGAAGCCACCGAGGTGGTTGTACGAAAAGTCGAGATACTGAAAAGCAGTGGAATTGAAGAGTTTGGTGGGAAGGGTGCCACTGATTTGGTTGTGGGCAAGCGAGAGAATGGACAGCGAGGAATTAGGTCCGCCAAAGAGAGAAGAAGGAATAGAACCCCGGAAACTATTGTAGGAAAGGTTGAGCAATGCCAAGTGGTGGAGATCGCTGAACTCCGGTGGGATTGAGCCGGAGAGGCTCTTGTTTTGCAGATTCAGAGCTACTACATTCCGTCGATTCTTCCCGTAGCAGGTGACACCGGTCCAATTACAGAAGTTCGTGATGGACGGTTCGACCCAGTCATCGAGCGACATATACTTGTAAGTTTGTTTGATTGCTAACAGGAGTCGGGCATCCCGTGGAACATTGGTGTAGTTTGCGTCCAATGCACATACTGACACAGAAATCATCTGTAGTCCCAACAACAGGAGCGGAGCATTCATATTTATGAGCACGGTCAGTGTAGTCAGAGAAAACCCCATACCGTGTATGCTCAATAGCGTAAACAAATCAAATGAAAAAGAACAAATTTTAACGTTCACAAAGCTTCACACTCTAAAATAAAATGATGAATAAACATATTACAGCGTCATATTTAACAGAACTAGATGCGCTGCCCTAAAATTAAGCATGGCACAGCAGGCAATAGGTCATCTGTTATGGTTGATGACGTGTTCTATTTTACATTAATTTATTTCGATTTTCTGTTTTGATTTGATTATTTTGAAAGGACTGATATGTGGAGGAGAAAGTGTCGTAATCCTTCGTCACGTGAAGGCAACTGCATCTGTAGAGGGGGAAGATTTTTATGTTAAGATGAGGAAGCATATTGATTCTCTTTCAATTTTAGTTAGTTTGTTTTGATTTGAGTTCACTTCATTTCCGTGTGAAAGGAGTGATATGTGGGGGAGAAAATGTGGTAATCCTTTGTGACATGAAGACAACTACATCTATTGACTGGGAAGATTTTTATGTTAACATGAGGAAGTTGGTCTATTCTACTTTAATTTTTTGTTTGTCTATTTTGATTTGATTTAATTTGCATGTGAAAGGAGTGGCATGTAGGGAGAAAATATGGCAATCCTTCGTGACATGAAGGCAATTGCATCTGCAGAGTGCGGAGATAAGATGAGGAAGTGAGTTTATTTTACTTTGATTTTTCATTTGGTGACACGTAGGGAGAAAATGTGGCAATCTTTCATGTCATGAAGGAAACTACATCTATAGAGTGGGAAGACTTTTATGTTAAGTTTGTTTGAAAGACTTAGTCATATCTGATATCTGATGTAATAACATACATCAATATTACATCAATCTAGAGTAAATGTTTCCAAGTATATCTAAATATTGATAATTCATTCTTGTAAAAAAAAATTGTTGACACGTCAACCTTCCTTAAATCTATCAAATTATATCTCTTAGTATCAACAGAAATTAAAATGAATGTTGGTTCATGATTTTAAATGTTTTGAATTTTTTTCCTTAATTGGCAACCTATACCGGGACAAAAGGATTGAAGATAAAGTATGCATTTGAAAGATAAATAATGATGCGCTAAAAGAAAATGAAAAGTAAAGCATTACTAGCCAAATAACATTCTTCTTGATTATACGATGAGAGGTTAATCTTCTAGGTATAGGTATTGAAAGAGATTGAAGTAAATGGTTGTTGATGAATCTAAAATATTAAAATAAATAGTTTTTGATAATTCTAAATGAAAAGTTTTTCCCTAATAAGCCACCTATACCTATAAGGGACAAAAAGATTGAAGATAAAGTATCTGTTTGAAGATAAAGAACGATGCACTAAAATAAAATGAAAAGTAAATGATTATTAGTCAATATAATGGCCTTCTTAACTATATGTTAGTGTTGGCTCATTCCACACTTGCGCACATCCTTCTTAATGCTTGGTGGTTGAAGACCCAGGGTTTGTCTAGAGTTGACCAACAAAAACTCCAAGGCATCGACATATCAATCCTTAGCCAAAGACTGAAGAAGGTCTCCCCCGACATGCCATGAGAATCATAGAGACTGTCTAGTCTTGTGTCAATGATGAAGGACTAATTACACAGGAATCCATTTGGGCTTGCATTCATAGAATCCATTGCAAACTATTTAACAACTAACAATGGATAAAAACAACAAACACATTCAACGGACACATGATCAACACATCATAAGACTAGAATCACTACAACTTTATTATTTTTATTCGACCATTCACAAACATACATTAAGAAACCTATCAATTCATAGCAACAATGTCATGCTCTATTATATATTTTCCTAGTGTTACATTACATAGCATCATGCACTTTCCTTTAGACTGTGTAGATATAATAGATTCAGACTTACATCTAGAGACATTACAAACCTAGGGTCAGAGAGAGCTAAAGGACATGGACTAACGACAACAATACCCACAAGAATCAACCCTCTTTTTGTCACCGTTTCTCCCTTTTATCTGCTTCTTGGCTCTAGCACTCTTGTCACTTTCAGTTTTGCCCCACTCGCTCCTTTGACTGTCAGTCCTGCATGCTTCTGTCACTCGCATGCATTTCATGTAACCTCTTTTGTACTGTGGCAATCTTAAATACCTTGCCAACTCACCTTCTAACTACTCCATGATCCTTCGTGTTGCTTGTAGTAATCATTTAGGAAGATTTATCGAAGATTCTTTTCTTCATTCTAGTGTGCATGTAGTGTCTTATTTCTTTCTAGTGCGCATCACAAAACTCAAAATGATGTGCATTGGCGGAATTGGAACCAATGTGCATTAGAAAAACTTGGAGTCCCGATGCATGCGCCTCCTGTCATCCTTCGTGTAGCTGATTAAGCACGTGAAAAACTGGAATATGCGCACACAACTTTGTTTGTGCACACGCGCGATATTTACCCAAAAATTTAGGTGCCAGCAGGCCCCCACCACTATTATTTGGCTCATCCTTGAGCCAAATGCCTCATGGAGTGACTGAGGCGACAAAATTGAGTAAGAGAAAATTAACATCATTGTAGAACCAAAGCATCAAACCAAGCTATGGTTGCATTCGAGTTTGAGTAAGAGAAAATCACCTGTCTAGGTTGTAGTTGCAACCCAACATAGATGTTGGAATGAGTTGATTAGTCCTCAAGGTAAAAGATGGCTTTGGGTTTCATTAGGCCAGATGCTCAAACTCTCTCTCTTCGAGGGTTTCAGTAGTGGTGAGTGAGAGATATTTTTGAAGAAAATCATCTAGAAACTGACCCTCTAACTAAACCAAGTGATACAAGTAGAACTTGGCCCAGTTACTCATTGACCAACACGAAGTAGATATCAAGGAAGAGCTCCCTCAGGAGAGACCACTGTCATCCTTCTATATTGTGGATCCCGCAGTAGAGGATAGAATATGAGGACCTCCTAGCATGATGGAGAGGATAACCCGCAGCCTTGGGCTACTTGCTTTAGCAAAGGTGATTATCCATGGCGACAAGAAAGCGAATGTTGGGGTTAAAGAGATGGAATACCGCTACAACTTCGAAGCACAATTTAGGGAATTGTGTGGAACTTAGATGTGTTTGGCTAGTGAATTAGAGAGTGGGACCTCTACCTAGAAGTTGGAGTCGAATTGTCAACCTTCGTGAGAACTGGACTATGGGCTTCTCTGGTTGCTTGAATGGGATGTGAATTATATGCCATGGAAAATTTTCTAATCCAATCCATGAAATAGGACTTTGAATGGGAGATGGTAATATCGGTGGAGAATGGAGGGACCATAGGAAGTGGAAAGAGATCAGGTGGGTGAGGAACGAGCGAGGGAGAGAGAGAATAAGACATGGACAATCTCTTCAACTGGTGGTTGGGAGAGGATATATATATATATATATATATATATATATATATATATATATATATATATATATATATATATATATATATATATATATATATATATATATATACTATATATAGTAAACAATCGAGAATTACAATTTGGAATGAGACGAGGAATTTGTGGATGAGAATGATGGGAGAAGAATGAGGGAGATCTAGTGAATCCCCAAAGGTGAGGGATGAGAATGATGGGAGAAGAATGAGGGAGATCTAGTGAATCCCCAAAGGTGAGTAGATAACGATTCATATTCGTTGTACTGGTGATGTGCCTTTTGGAATGTGGCATTATAACTAATAATGTGACAAGGTTGTGTGTGATCTAGCCGAACCATATTGCTTGACCTTTCAATATAAGGTAGTGTCATATAGCTCATCCTAGTATAGTGTGAATCCCCTTCCAAAGCCAATACTTTGTACGTGAGTCATAACTTCGACTTGAATTGGAAATATTGGGAATGTGTAACATTGCCACTCTATCTAATCCATCTTTGTGATTGGAGAGTATGTTGTGTTTCCAAAAAGGTGAATTATGATGACTATGTACTTTTATACTTGTTGTACAACCTACTCTAATCTTACCCTATGGGAACCTCAGGTTTGAGAGGTGTAGTTAAATGATAGGTGACCCTTGCAGGCCATAATACACCTTCAACTTGATTCCATTGAAAAATCTTGTGACTATCCCAGCAATGTAGCCATATTGGCGGCATTGGCTTCACTGATGTAAACCAGGTGAAAAGGGCCCAACCAACACATATGTAACTTCCCAGGGTGTTGTAAATATTTGTTGTCATATAACAACACCAAAGAACTTGCTTGGAGGATTTTGAGGCAGATGTTGTGATCATGCCAAGCCTTTTGTCTTTTCTTTTTTATCACCTGGATGAATCCCACTACCAGATGGTCCTCTTCGAGCTCCACAAGTTTATATAAACTTGGTTGAAGTGACTGTTCATTTTTCATGTGAGTGGCTAGAGTAATCCGTATACTGGGAATAATAAATTCTAATGGCATGAGTGCTTCTTTGTTGTAGACCAATTTGAATGGAGTGCACTTCGTCATCCTTTTGCAGGTTGATTGATATGCCCATAATACTGCAGGGATCTGTTGATCCCAGTCGTTACATTGCACATTACAAACTTTGGTTAATGCATTTTATAAAATTTTATTGAAAGCTTCCACCATACCATTAGTTTGAGGATGATAGGGAATGATCTTTTGGTGGTGGGTCATAAACTCCTTAGTGATTTCCTGAATGGTCTCATTCAGAAAATGTGAGCCTTGGTCGCTCATTATCACCTTTGGATAGCTAAATTACCTGGTTATCACATTCTAAAAAATGAATCACACCATCATTTTTGTTGTACAATCTTTAATTGACGCGACTTCGACCCATCTTATCATATATTTAGTGTTAGTAATAATATAACATGCACCCGTTTGACACATGGCAAGATTGATCGGTCCCGCAAAATCAATTTCCCACTTCTCAAATGGTTCCAATGTTGTAATTGGAAACAGAGGGAGATCATCTCTTCAACAAGGCTTGCCGACTCGTTGACATACGTCGTTGTGTTTACAATATTCCTTGGTGTCGATGAAGAGCGAGGGCCTCCAAATCCCTGGACGCAATAATTTCCATGCAAGGACCTTACCTGCATTGTGCCTGTTGGCCCTTGACTAGGTTTTGAGGAAACATTGGTCATGTTTGACCATTTTTGGGACTTCGACAGGCTGGTCGAAGACGAAATGCCCAGGCGAAGCGAAGATCATGGGATATCGCATATTTTGCAGGCTTTTTGGGCTTTTTAGGGTTTATGTAAAGGGTATGGGATGTCGGCCCATGGGTTTACCCATGTTTAGGCCCTTTTTGTAATATATAAATAAGTATCCAGGTGATGTAAGAAGTAGTTACGATTACTAGAATCGCCTTAGTGCAAGAGGTCATGGGCTTAGTGCATGACTAGAGTATGTTAAGACTTGCAGAGCTAAGTGCAAGTGATTGTAAGAGGCTTTGTGCACCGATTGTGTAAGGCTTTGTGCCGTGACCTAGTTTTGAGGAAGGTGGATCTAGCGCGCTGTGCACAGATCACCTGTCCAGTGCAGAGTGAGATCTGTGGCTTGGTGCATGTAAGAATATTGGAAGAGACTAATAGAGAAGAAGAAGAGTTGGTGGACGTAGCCCCACACTGGGGTGAACCACGTATATCCTTTGTTGATGTTCTTTGTGCAATGTTGTTCATGTTATTTATGTATGTATTTTCTTAGTGCAATGTTCTTGATATATGATAGATAGATCTATGAATTCTTAGTGCTTTATGACGTGAATGAATGTTAGATATGAACTTATGCTAAGTGCTTAGAAGTGTTTGATCTGTTTATTACAACGTTGTTATGTATTTAGGGTTTAATTTGCAATGTGAATGGAAGTTAAGAACTAATACATATTATTGGCTGAGTGCTCTGTTAAGTATTGTAATCACAGATCTGTGTCCCAACTAGGTTGTAGACACTTGATTCTTGTAACCCCCCCTGCCTCTACCTCGGGTGAGACTTCATCTGCCTCCCAGGTGTTACCGAAAGGGTCAGTAGTTAGGGTTTTGTTGGTGCATTGTGGAAGCGTTGAACCTGTTGGGGTCCTATAATCATAGGTAAATTGTTTCTTCAACTGCTTGTTTGGCGTTGCTCCCGCGATGAAGACACATGTCTTACTGAGGCTCGATTGATTCCATTTCCCCCTCCATCCCTTCTGCCTGATCCTTCATCACCCTGCTGCATCTTTCATCCTCTGTTGCGTTTTTCAGTCCCTCATCCTTCACTTCATCATGCCCATCACTTATCCCTCCATGAATAAACAAACTTAGGATACAAAATATTAGGTTAATAATAAATGGTTAGTAGCGTTTTCCAATTCTTATTAGCCTAATAAAGTTATTTTAATAAGGATAACTAAAAATAAAATAATAATTAGATTAATTATTAATTATTAGTTAACTTAGTTTGGTTAGGTTAGTAGTTAGATTTGAATTGTTAATAATTAATTAATAATTTATTTAGTTTGTGTGAATTAATAATTAGGTTAGTTTATTAAATTAAAATATTTAAATAAAACATTCAACAATAATAAAAAATATATATTAAAATATATAACAAATATAATCAAACATATAAACAAAACACAAAACATTAAAATAAAACTTAAATACTAAAATTAATAAAACAACATTAAACACGTAATATAAAGAAAAAACGAAAATTAAAAAACAAATAAAAATAAAACATAAACGAAAACAATACAAGATATAACAAATAAATAAAACAAAAAACAAATAAATCAAAACAATTATCCTAAGTCTAAACACTCACGCACTATGCACACATCCCAACAAAAAACATATCCACGTCTCTAATTTAGTCGGACCCCCCCTCCCTCACGTCACATCACCTCAAGGAGGGTCCGAGTTGGTGGTATTGGGAGGGATAGGTGTCACCTCCTGGTGAACTGGGACCCCCTCCCAATACCACTTACCACCTCAGGGGGTTTGACCAAAACCACTTTCCCCTACAAAACTGCTCACCCAAAAAAACTCAAAAACCTTTTTTTTTCCAGTTTTGACTAGTCGACTTACAAGAAGTATTCCGGGAAAACGGAGATGGATTTTTAAAATCCAAGAGAGTTTTTTTTTTCAGAACTGGCTGAAGAACAAAAACCTCTCTCATGTTTTTCACAGGTGCCACCATCGGGGAGAATCGAAACCATCTTTCAGCCTCATTTTTTCAGTTTTGCGTTTTTCCTGTTTCAGTCCTGATTTTGCGGTAGTTGTTTCAGCGAGTTGGAGACGAAATTGGAGAAACCAAAGGAGGTTTTTGCTCCAGAAAAACTCATATACAATAACCTCCTACGGGTTTTTCACACGTGTCACCGATTGGGATAAAAATATGTCTGAGTTGACCCCTTCTTTCAACATATTCGGCCCAGTTTTCAGTTTAGATATTTTTGGGATTTACTTGCTATTTTCGGCCAGGAGGATCGAATTCGATCTCCTGAGCCTAAGGATTGTGTTTGTGATTTATATCTATGTTTGTAATAGAGTAGGAGAGGTTGGACCCGGTTTAATGGTATCATTGTATAGCTTTGGAGCTGGTGTACATGACAGTTTTTAGCATAAATAATATACAAGCATTTACATGATTCTCGTGGCACATCTGTTGGTGAAGTGTCCTTCTGTTATATGTTTTTCCCTGTTATATATTGTTTTCTTCTAATTATTCAATGGTAAATTAAGAGAATAATTTGTTTAAAGGTACACTTTGTGTCTAGCTTTTGGATAATCTTTATGTTTTCTGCTAGAGGATAGTGCCATAATTCTTCATTGCTCTGCTACCATCCTCTCTTCTCACCCTTTCTTTCACACCACTCTACAATCTCCAGAATCCAATTAGGGTGCCTATCTTGACCTGTAAGTTCCCCTATAGAGATCTGTTTTGATTAAATATGTCTCTGTGACTCCATTGCCCAATGACCCTCATCTATTATTTAAACCCAACCAATTCAAAATCCAAAATCTGAACCCATTAGCTAGCCTAATATCTTATTTCCAACAAAGTTATACATACAGAGATATCCCTCTCTGAGTCTTGGAGGGCTATATCCAAGACTCGAAGTGGTTTTGATGTTTCCTTTGTGACTGCCTCCACAGCCTTGGGAAAATTACAGAGTGCTAACATAATGGCGACCATACTGGGGAACCTTCCTCATAAAGCATATCGAGTTCCATATCTGGTTATTGATGGTGGACAATGATCATACACCAGAAGGCTGAATCATCTACTTGGCAACTCCAAATCAGCTCCATATCAGTTCCATTTCAAAGACTCCATTGGAGGAAGAACCTGAAACATGACCAGACCATTTGAAAAGATCAGGTACTTAAGTTGGATTTTTATCCAAGATGTAATTGGTTTCATTTTTAATTATTTCTTCCCTATTTGTGAACATGGCCAAGACCAGATTGCTGAAACTCATGTTGATCAAATTCAACCTGAGGAACCTCAAGAGACCAAGCCTAGTTTTACATATCTTGTACACACTCCCACACTTGTAAATATTCCAGATAGATACAATCCTCTTATCTTACCCTCTATACTCTATGATTTCCCTGCCAATTATTACAAACATCTTCCTAGATTTGATGGAGAACATGGTAATATCATTGCTGAGAAACACATTTAGGGTTTTGAGAATTTTCTTGACCTTTTTGAGGTTCAGGAAGTTGATGCTTGCATTAAGCTTTTCGCTTTATCTTTGCAAGGCAGGGCTAAGGAATGGTTCAAAACTTTGTTCGCTGCAAGCATTCCAAATCTTCAACAGTTTGTAGAAGTCTTCCTTGGTAAATGGGAGATCAAGATAAATGTTTTTCTCATTTTAGAAGAGTATGATCATTTGAAAAGACATGAAGGAGAGACATTGCAACACTTTTCATCCAGATTCAATCAAGTTTACAATTCCATGCCTGCTGATATAAGACCACCTCTTGGTTCAACTCTTTTACGTTACCTAGATTCCTTTGATCCAAAGATGGCATTTCAGTTGAGAGAAAGGAACACTACTACACTCAAGGAGATGCAGGACAGTGCAATTAGCATGGAAGCTAATTTTTTGATCAAAAGGTCAAGGTTGGAGGCAGAAGACAGAAAGAACAAAGAAAAGGAGCAGCTGAAATATTCATAAGCTAAACTGGATATTGTGGCAAAAACCATGGAAGAAATGTTACACAAGATTAGCATAAGAGAAAAATTTGATGTTCAAAGGCATCATGTCCCATTGATCTCAAAGAAAGAAAGAGTCACTGTCCCCAAAAATGTTGTAGCTCACCCTTGGTATCATGGATTGGAAAACGATCATTTCATGTATTCAATTCACGACACAATCAAAGATGAAACTCCATCTCAACTTGCAGAGGAACAACCATATGATATGGTGTGCATGCTTGATGACTTTTCTTACCTAGATAATCTACCCAAGTATGATCAATATGATGATGATTATGTGGCTGAAATAGATGTTGACTGTTCAAAGAAATCAACAACATGTTGTTGGCAGGAAGAAGATCAGTTACAACTCAAATATGACAGTCAGCCTATGCATAGTGAGTATGA
Organism: Picea sitchensis; assembly: GCA_010110895.2. Lineage (NCBI taxonomy): Eukaryota > Viridiplantae > Streptophyta > Pinopsida > Pinales > Pinaceae > Picea > Picea sitchensis. The sequence continues at coordinate 119,182 of SNQJ01S0017460.1, forward strand.
AAACAAGGAGGAAAATGCAAAAAATTTCAGAGTAAGTGAAAGATCTATGCCTTTATGTTTCTCTTCATTTCAAATTTTGAGATAAAAGTATACACAAATTGTTGACAGTAAAGATGAAGAATATTTTGATCACTCAGTTGAAGATGCCATTGAGGATATGGAAGTTGTTCTAGACCCAGAATTGCAACCCTTGAGATACATTGATTTTCAATTTCTAGATGAAAGCTTAGAGCCCGAGATAGAGTATGAGTTAACCCAAATTAACTCTGTACCATTAAGCTTTGTTTCATTTCGATTTTTGAAGAAAAGTTTTAATCATGTCATGGATGATAAACACATAGAAGGTCGGGAACTTTCATTGGAACCAATGCAACAAACATCTCAATTCCTACAAGATCCAATAGCTGATTTCTTGGACGACTTGTGTTGTCAAAATCATGGTTCATTGGTCAGCCATGAACTGAAAATATGCTATGATCAAGACATGATTAGGAAATCAGTTGCATGGTCTGCTTCAGCAGGAGTCTCATTTCAAAGTTCAACAAAAAATTTGTAGCCAAATCATAAATTGCATGAGGATGCAAATAACATAGATACAGTGCCAAATCATGTTGCTGACTTGGCTAAATTTAAAAAATCAAGGAACATGTCAGTTCTACCTTGATCCTATAGTCACCTATATGGATAAATTTTTCACTACAGAGCCCCAATCTATTTCTGTCATTACTTTTGTTCTTCAGGATTGTCGAGGTCTCTGTTGTAAAGATCATACTGGAAATCAATCATTAACGCCTTTGAAAGCTCTAGTTTTGATACTTATTAAAAACAGTGAAAAAACAAATTTATTGGATCGACTGTTGGATTGGACTCATTGGCATTTTTCCATTACCTAATTGAGCAGTGATTGCAGTAGATTAGGATAAGAGAGTATGAATAAGATCAACATTCTGAGCATCTCTTTTTCAGCAGTGTTTATTTTTTATTTGGTTTCAATGGAAATATCAAAATAGGTACAAGTTGCAGAATAAGATTTTGGGATCATCCCAATGAATAAAGCACTGGTCTGCATGTTCATAGATCTGAGACTCTTGACACCTCCAGAAAGAGATTCCATTCTCAGGTGGAGCCTATGTTGGGGTCCTATAATCATAGGTAAATTGTTTCTTCAACTGCTTATTTGGCGTTGCTCCCGCGATGAAGACATCTGGCTTACTGAGGCTCGGTTGATTCCATTTCCCCCTCCATCCCTTTCGCCCGATCTTTCATCACCCTGCTGCATTTTTCATCCTCTGCTGTGTTTTTCAGTCCCTCATCCTTCACTTCATCATGCCCATCACTCATCCCTCCATGAATAAACAAACTTAGGATAAAAAATATTAGGTTAATAATAAATGGTTAGTGGCATTTTCCAATGCTTATTAGCCTAATAAAGTTATTTTAATAAGGATAACTAAAACTACAATAATAATTAGATTAATTATTAATTAAATATTAATTAGTAATTAACTTAGTTTGATTAGGTTAGTAGTTAGGTTTGAATTGTTAATAATTAATTAATAATTAATAATTAATTTAGTTTGTGTGAATTAATAATTAGGTTAGTTTATTAAATTAAAATATTTAAATAAAACATAAAAATTAAATAAAACATTCAACAATAATGAAAAATATATATTAAAATATATAACAAATATAATAAAACATATAAACAAAACACAAAACATCAAAATAAAACTTAAATACTAAAATTAATAAAACAACATTAAACATGTAATATAAAGAAAAAACAAAAATTAAAAAACAAATAAAAATAAAACATAAACGAAAACAATACAAAATATAACAAATAAATTAAAAAAAAATCGAAAAAATAAAAACAATTATCCTAAGTCTAAACACTCATGCACTATGCACACATCCCAACAAAAAACAAATCCACGTCTCTAATTTAGTCGGACCCCCCCCTCCCTCATGTCACATCACGTCAAGGGGGGTCTGAGTTGGTGGTATTGGGAGGGATAGGTGTCACCTCCTGGTGAACTCGCCCCCCCCTCCCAATACCACTTACCACCTTAGGGGGGGTCCGACCAAAACCACTTTCCCCTGCAAAATCGCGCACCCAAAAAACTCAAAAACCGTTTTTTGCCAGTTTTGACCAGTCAACTTACGGGAAGGATTCCGACAAACGGAGACGGATTTTTAAAATTCGAGAGAGGTTTTTGTTCAACACGGGATGACGAACAAAAAAATATCTCATTTTTTTCACAGGTGCCACCATCTGGGAGAATCAAAACCATCTTTTAGCCTCATTTTTTAGTTTTGTTTTTTTCACGTTTCAACCCTGATTTTGCGAGAGTTGTTTCGGCGAGATGGAGACAAAATTGGAGAAACCAAAGGAGGTTTTTTCTCCAGAAAAACTCATATCCAATATCCTCCTAAATGTTTTGCACAGGTGTCACCGATTGGGAGAAAGAAATGTCTGAGTTGACCCCTTCTTTTAGTAGATTCGACCCAGTTTTCAGTTCAGATATTTTTGGGATTTACTTGCTATTTTTGGCCAGGAGGATTGAATTCGATCTCCTGAGCCTAAGGATTGTGTTTTTGATTTATATTTGTGTTTGTAATAGAGTAGGAGAGGTTGGACCCTATTGAATGGTATCATTGTATAGCTTTGGAGCTGGTGTACATGACAGTTTTTGGCAAAAATAATATACAGGCATTTACATGATTCTTGTGGCACATCTGTTGGTGAAGTGTCCTTCTGTTATATGTTTTTACCTGTTATATATTGTTTTCTTCCGATTATTCAATGGTAAATTAAGAGAAGAATTTGTTTAAAGGTACACTTTGTGTTTGGCTTTTGGATAATCTTTATGTTTTTTGCTAAAGGATAGTGCCAAAATTCTTCATTGCTCTGCTACCATCCTCTCTTCTCACCTTTTCTTTCACACCACTCTACAATCTCCAGAATTCAATTAGGGTGCCTATATTCCCTATAAGTTTCCCTGTAGATATTTGTTTTGATTAAATATTTCTCTGTGACTCCATTTCCCAATGACCCTCATCTATTGTTTCAACCCAACCAATTCAAAATCCAAACTCTAAACCCATTAACTAGCCTAATATCTTATTTCCAACAAAGTTATATCAGACAGAGAGATCCCTCTCTGAGTCTTAGAGGGCTAGATCTAAGGCTCGAAGTGGTTTTGATGTTGCCTCTGTGCCTGCCTCCACAACCTTGGAAAAATTACATAGTGCTAACAGAACCCTGGGTCTGCCCCTGTGCCAACAAATGATTTCGTTACCGGGACCCGAAACTGTGATTGCTGGGAACTAAAGAAAAGAAGAAAGCTCTGTGCGTAGATCTGTTGCTGTAGTGCACATTATTCTACTTGACTTGTGGAACTTCATGCCAAGAAAGGAATCGAATTTGAAGAAAAGAGGTAAGTTAAAGATTTGTGCTTTGATAAAGGTAAGATAAGTGGAAATTTTTTCTTCGGAAGTAATTATCTAGGTATGTTTGATAGATTTTGTCCTAGTCTGAAAAATAGGGCACAACTAGAAGAAAGAGTCAATCTGAATAGATTTGATAGAGATAGTGAAAGATATGTTATTCCTATGCATAGAAAGAATGTTTGGAATAACAAGTGGATGAAGGAACCTAGAAAGAATTTTTGTAGACTACAGGTCCATCACTGTGATCCTAGTGAGTAGTACAGGAAAGGGTGGGGATCATTTAAAAGGAAGAGAGTATTGCCATTGTGTTATAATTGCAGAAGACCGAGACATCTTGCTAAGGAATGCCCTTGTATAGGTCCTATTTGTCTTTGTTGTAAAGCTGTTGGTCATGAGGTTTTGGATTTCCCTAGAATGATTTCCAAAGTTGAAAAGATAAATATGAGATAAGAAAACTATGAAGAAGGTCAAGGGACTAAGGATATGTTAGGAAACCATAAAGATTCAGAGACTATTTTATTATAGCTGAAAGAAACATTGAATGACCACAGAGACATCAGTTTACCAGAGATATTAAAAGATAAATAGTGCATAGAAACCAGAATAGGAGAATTTGACATAGACTGTGTCTTGGATGAGGAAACACAGGTGAACATCATGCCAGAAAGCACTTGGGAAATTTTGGGAAAGCCTGCTATAGTAACTTCATTAGGAAAGATAGGATTGTTTAAAGGAATGATGATAACCCTATGTGGAAGATTTACTAATGTACCTATGATGGTACATGGAGCATAGACCAAAGAAGAATTTGAAGTCATTAAGTTTATGGAGAACAACACTCCTTTTGCAATTTTTCTAGGAAAGGCTTGGATTGAGAAAGACTAGATCCGAAGGAAAGCAGGGGAGGAATCTATAGAATAGAAAAAGAAAGATCTAAGGGACTTCATGGCTAGAAAAATAGTGTGACTAATAAAAGAACAAGAGGACAAGTCGAAGAAATAGAAGGCAAGAGAGTTAGCTGGGGAGGTTGAAAGAACACAAGAAGGATTAAAGAACTTGTCCATGTAGAAAAGAAGTGCATCTACCCCGGAAAGAGAAGAGGTATTACACTCGAATCGTTTGAAATACCCTCAGCAGTGCGAAGTCACTTTACTAAGAGAAGATAATAATAAAAATGGAAAGAGGAACCCAGAGACTCAGATCACAGGAAAGAAGGCCAGAAAGCTCAGTAAGAAGAAAGAAAAATTAGAAAAACTACAGGAAGCTCCAAAGAAGACTTTGCAGAAGGCAGGCTTGTAGAATTTGAACCTCGTCGGGATAGCAGAACAACGCAGAAAGGAACTTCGCCACGACGAAGCTATATGACCATTGGAGGCGTCCCGACCATTAAAATGACGCTCTAGAACGGTTAGAAACACAGTTATTTCCAAAAATATCGCCATTGGACCGTTGGGACTGCACCATAATGGATGGAATCGTATTGATTAAGGCATTTAGACCCATTGGAGGAATTCATTACGACATTGCCTATTTAATCCATCGAATGCTGCACCGGGACCACTTTTTGCAAACCGAGATATCTGAGCTAACAAATATGTGATTGCATACTGCATTGTGCTTTCTAGAGCTCGCCATTTATTTGATTACCTTGAGTTTTTATTCACCTACCTGTGTTATTTGATCACGAGTGTTCAGGTTGGGAGAATGTAGCACAATAGAGAAGTCTATGGAGGAGATCTTAATAGACCTTATGACTGAGAAATTCATGTCTGTAGGAATATAGGCATCGTCGACGGGTGGACTGCAAGCATCCCCCTCGACTGGACGTCAATCTGTGCCATCCCGACTTGTGACTGAGAAAAGAATCAAGTACTGCGATGATCTGGAGAATGCGAAGTAGATCCCGTCGGTCTTTCCCGACTACATCCCGCCTTTGGCTGTCTCGGTTAGTCGTGACAACATCCCATGAGATTTTGAGTGCACTCTCATCACTGCATACCTCCCAAAGGGGATAAACGCAGTTGGACCACAGTTGGGACTGATCCCAAATCTCAAGATAAATGATTTTAACCTTGGAGATCGAAAGAAATATGCGATGCTTGCACCTCATAGGTACCTGATGAAGAGGACTAGGAAGAAGCCCAATATAGTCCCCCATCCATGGATCAAGGAGATCGCAAGATTGATGATCTTGAACGTGATGAAGATCCCCCAATTTGGCCGACATTAGGAGGTTAACCTGTGCGTTAAACTCCTCCTGTCATGCTTACATAGAGGGTATCTATGGTTAGATAGGTGCATCAATGTGGATTCGACGCTGATCCACCTGATCACTGAATTGAGCATGGAGGGACCATACCCTCATTGGTTCTACCCAGGGAATATGTCATATCCCCTGGCACAATGCATCAAGGAGGTGTATGGTGATGTGGAGAAAGGGAAGCGAGGCTACAAGGTATCCTCCATCCTGGATGGTGCAGTGCACCTAGCTTGTCAGCTGATAGTGGGAAATATCGTCAGAAAGAACCTCCCTATGCAACTCAGAGGATTCGTAGTCGACCTCATAGGGAAGTGTGTCGAAGGGATGCAGATGAACTGGGTGAGCTACCTTGTCAATGAGTTGGAGAAGGACTATCGCGAAGCACAGGACCAAGGCTATGAATTTCACTTCAATTCGTTGTTGATTTTCATTGCATTTGTCTCTTGGGATATGACGGAGGGAGAAAAATTCCCAGAAGTTGAGCCATCAGAACCACTGGTCGCGAGGTTCACCACCTTGTGGTATACGAGCGATATGGTGAAGTAGTGGCAATTGAATGCGTTTTTCCACGCTTACTACCTACAAATCAAGTGCACCATTGAATCATTCCCCTGAATGACCCCGAACACCTTACATACATACAGGCTGCTAGCGAAGTTCTGCACCGACCGACACTTCATCTACATCACCACGCACAGGGATGGAAGTTTAAAGGAGGAGCTGCAGTCTTACTATAAATTGACCGACGAAGATATGGAGGAGATAACCAAGGAATGACCAGCCGAATTCCTTATACCAGTGGAGGATGCAAAACTATCTGAACCCTAGATCATCGGAAGTCCTTTGGTCACCCGGACTGAGTATGATGGACAAAGCAACACAAAGAAAAAGAAGAAAAAGGAGGAATTGCAGGACATAGATAGTGAGGAGAAGGACAATGCATACGAGGAAACTGCACATGAATCACTTGCAAGAGGAGGAGGCGACGAAGTAAACCAAGAGGAGGAAGGGGAAGAAGAAAAATAGGACAAAGGTGAAGCTACACTGCCGAAGGATTCCGTTACAGAGGTTGATACGTCAAATAAAAGGAAGGTTTCTCCACAGAAACCCTCAACACGGAAGAAATCCCAAGCCAATAAGCCTTAGTTGCAGAATGTGCTTACAGTGGACGATATCCAGCTCATCATCGTAGTTGTAGAAGACTCCTTAGAGGATATCCTACAGAGACATGAAGCAAAGCAAGAGACACTCTATGAAAAAATTGAGAAAGAACTGAAAGTTGTCCAACAAGCTATCCAATCGAGTCGCTTAGTGTCTACTGTGCCATTTGCAGCAGAGAGTGTAGAATTGGGGGATGAGCCCACCCAATTACGAAGGCTAGCAGATGCAACCAAGACTCGACTTCGTTGATTCCAAGAAGAGAAGGAGGATGCCATAAAGGCCTTGAAGAAAGAAAAGGAGGAGGCCTTAGAGAAACTTTGGGTTGCACAGCAAGAGAAAGATGACATTAGAGCGAAGCTCGAGGAGGACAGAAAGAAAATCCAGAAAGAGAGAGACCAACTACTCGCATAACAGATTGGGGTTAGAGAGGCAATGACTAGAGCACTTCGCTTTGTGCCAGGCCTGACACATATGGAAGAAGAGACAACCAAGAGCCAAGTGGGGAAGCTATTTGAATCCATTTAACATCTTCAAGCAAGAGTAACAGAGCTAGAAATTCAAGCAGTACCTAGCACTCAGCAATAAGTGCGGGATTAGAGGGAAGAAGCTGCTAGGAGCACAATAGAACAAATTAGGGCATTAGCCTCAGAATGTAAACAATTCAGTGATCAAAGTGCGTAGACCTAAGAGTGCCTTGCAAAAGATCTAGAGCTGAGGAGATTAGAAGCACAATTCCAGGAGGCGAAGCAACAGGCTTCCACTGTGCAAGCACAACTGAAGCTGCTTACTGCAGTTGAGAAAATGAAAAGGTCACACGAGCAGTGCACAATTTAGTAGTAGGTCACTGTCATCCAGAGCCAAGTTATGGAAGTGACATAGAGACTCCAGTCGGTGCAGGATGAAGGTTGCACACTTTTCGAAGAGATCAAGGGACAAGGATCACAGTTGGAACAGGTGGTTGTGATAGTGGAGAAACACCTGGAAGGGCCTGTCACTGAGAAAGTACTTCAAGATTTCTTCAAGAAGGAGGCTCTAGCAAAGCAGCAAGTTGAGGAATCCTGAGCTAAGCTCAAGGCCTTCGAGGAAGTGTTTCCCAGATCAGAGTGACTTAGGACGAGTCATAGGTGAGTTTTGGAGGCCTGTTGGCCCTTGACCAGGTTTTGAGGAAACATTGTTCATGTTTGACCATTTTTGGGACTTCAATAGGCTGGTCAAAGACAGAACACCCAGGTGAAGCAAATATTGCGGGATCTCACCCATTTTGTGGGATTTTTAGGGTTTATGTAAAGGGTTTGGGATGTCGGCCCATGGGTTTACCCATGTTTAGGCCCTTTTTGTAATATATAAATAAGTAGCCAGGTGATGTAAGAAGTAGTTATGGTTACTAGAATTGGCTTAGTGCAAGAGGTCATGGGATTAGTGCATGACTAGAGTATGTTAAGACTTGCAGAGCTAAGTGCAAGTGATTGTAAGAAGATTTGTGCACCGATTGTGTAAGGCTTTGTGCTATGACCTGGTTTTGAGGAAGGTGGATCTAGCGTGCTGTGTGCAGATCACCTGTCCAGTGTGGAGTGAGATCTGTGACTTGGTGCATGTAAGAAGATTGGAAGAGACTAATAGAGAAGAAGAAGAGTTGGTGGGCGTAGCCCCACACTGGGGTGAACCACGTATATCCTGTGTTGATGTGCTTTGTGCAATGTTGTTCATGCTATTTATGTATCTATTTTCTTAGTGCATTGTTCTTGATGTATGATAGATAGATCTATGAATTCTTAGTGCTTTATGATGTGAATGAATGTTAGATCTGAACTTATGCTAAGTTCTTAGAAGTGTTTGATCTGCTTATTACAACGTTGTTATGTATTTAGGGTTTAATCTGCGATGTGAATGGAAGTTAAGAACTAATGCATGTTATTGGTTGAGTGCTTTGTTAAGTATTGTAATCATAGATCTATGTCACAGCTAGGTTGTAGACACTTGAGTCCTGCAACCCCCCCTGCCTCTACCTCGGGTGAGACTTCATCTGCCTCGCAGGTGTTTCCGAAAGGGCCGGTAGTTAGGGTTTTGTTGGTGCGTTGTTGAAGTGTTGGACACTGGGTTTTCCCTTGTGAAAAAAATTCCCTCCTGCAATACCCTCATGTGCTTCATAGAAAATGGGGTCCTGTTCATGGTCTAATGTACACTTGCGCAAAATTCCATTAGCACCTAGCTTATACAATTGTCTAGAAATAAACTAATAATTGGCACTACGGGTCACCAATTGGCGACATTGGGTCAAAGTGTACTCCATTAGATCGTGTTCTGTCATGAGAAATTCAATGATCTTATATAATTGATTAGGAATTGTGTCGACCTAGAAAAGTTGCATGTCAAGGATTTCATCATCTAAACTTCGCCTAGCTTCACCAGACTCGATTTGTGACATATGATCTGGTCCAACATTGAATTTACTAGGTTTGAGAACTACTTCAAACTCGAATTCCTGAAAGAATAAAAACCAATGACACATTGTCCCTCCAAACATTGGATTGTTGACAAAATACTTGAGTGCAGAATGATCAGTGATGAATTTAAATGAGGTCCCCAACAAGTAGTGGCGAAACTTCTGCAAGGCATACACCATGGCGAGGCCCTAACGCTCAACTGATGTATAATTGGCTTTTGATTCAGATAGCTTGCGATTGGAAAAATAGACCGGATGATCAATATTCCATTCGCTTGACTGCATAAGAATTTCTCTCAATGCAATGGAAAAAGCATCGAAATGGACGTAAAAGAGCTTAGACTAGTTGGGAAAAAGTAGAATTGACACAGAGATGAGTTTCTCCTTTAGTGTATCCAAGGATTCCTAGAATTCCCGTGTCCATATGTACTTGGTATCTTTGAGCAGTAGCTTCTCTAAAGGGGCTGCAATTTTTTCATAGTTCTGAATGAACCGTCAGTAATATCTTGTATGACCCAATGTTGTGTGAAAATCATGAACCGAAGTGGGGGCCACCATATCCAGTATGGTAGCAATATTATCTTGGTCGACTAATAATCCATCCTTGCAAAATACATGCCCAATGGTGTTCCAAAAGGAATATAGAAGATGCACTTCTTCAAATTCATAGAAATTTGGCACTAAAGACATCCATCCAACATCAAGTGAAGCACTTACATGTGCTCCTTTAGTAAACTGAACATTGTCCAATCATCCAAATAAACTTCAAGGAACTTGTGGATAAATTCTTTGAAGGCGACGATCACTATCCGGGAAAAAATTGGGGGTGCATTCTTCAGGCCAAATGGCATCATTGTATAAGCAAAGGATCCCCACTCCATCGCAAAGGTGGTTTTAGCTTGATCTTCCTCTGCAATATGAACTCGATGATATCCAAAAAGGTCGTTTGTAAAAGTGTAGGCTTCTTGTCCTCCAACATTCTCAAGAACCTCATTGATGAAAGAGGTAGGGAAAGGATCATGCACACAACCTGCATTATGGCTTCTCAGAGATAGATAGAATTGAAAATCACCTATTTTCTTTGGTTGCACTACCATGGGACTAATGCAATTTGAGTCTTCCATGGGGACAATGATTCCAACATCCATCATTCGATCACATAGCTCATAGCCAATCCAAAGTACTAATTTAGTTATTTTAGAACATCTATGGGTGGAGACCTCATACACCTTCTACTTCCACCTCTCCATTGTGTCATCCGAATAGGTATCATAGGACTCAATGATCCTCCAATGCATCACCCCATCCACTGTGGGATTGAAATAATCATCCTCGCACCCTGTGTTCTCGTAAATATTCTCAATAATAGATCTTTGTGTATCCTCATGTTACAAGGAAAAAATTCTCTATGACTAGGGTAAACCACAACAGACGGAAATGACTGCAGAAATCAACTCTCTTCTCAAGTATGCTATGTAAACAAATATGCTAGAAAGATAAGATAAAAGGCCTACCTCGTCCAAACGTTTGATGAAGTCCACCGTTGAGCACTTGACCCAAAGCAATATACCTTCACTAGTCCTCAACAACCAAGCAAAGCAAGCATATGGTGATAATAAATTATGTTAGCAAATTCAATAGCATAATCCATTAATAAACATGACAGATATGCCCATAGAATAATAATTCAAATATTTTCAAGATATCAATTGGATGGGAAAAGAGTATTTCTATTAATATATGATCAACAAAAGTGAAAATGTTACAGACTTCCGTGTCGACACGGTTCGGAACCGAGAAACTAAGTTCCTTCCAGCTGGGCCTCTACCACTTCAATCCTCCACCAAAGGCAAGCTCATAAAAGAGAGACAATTAGGCTCTCAATCAATAAGGGAAGAGTTTGGGGGCTGAACACTGTGTTCAGACTTAAAGGACAAAGGGTTGCAGACTCAATATGAAGTAAATAATTTCTCCAGAGTAACTTTTCTCTCAAAGTTGAATTATTTCTCCTCTTTTCCATAGCTCAGAATTGGCCCATTTATAGCCTTCAAATGGAACTGAAGGTCCGAGTAAGAACGTTTCCAGTAAATGGAAGGCCAATGATCATAGATCTCCTGTCGTGACATGGAAAGCTGGCATTAATTTTCATTTTTTGCCACAAATACCGATGTACGCAGGTTGTAGTGGATCAACCTGCATATACACATGCTGTATAGTAGGCAAGATGCGTACATGTGGAAACATTTGTACTTTTATCTATGGATGTTACAATTAGGGATGATAAGTCTGCATAGGGAAATGGAAAAAGGACTTCTGTGAAAGATTGCATAGGGTGAGGAAAATCTTGCTATAACAGATGCCCCCTAATGTGTGAGGTCATAGGAGTATCTGTGATGATCGAAATACATTATAAACAACCCAGAAGTGGAGTGATGGGGAACCAGCTGGAAGAACTAGTTGCTCATTACATTCTGTACTGACTTTGCATACATGGCTTCCAATGGAATTACACTGCAGATCCATGTGAAGATATACCAAACAAGTGTTCGTGGCCCTGAATAGGCAAATACAAATGAGGTTACATGCCAATAGCTGTCATAGTCATGAACAAGGCCCAGTAGAACCAGTCTAAAAACCAATCTAAAGATATTTGTATACAATAGAGTACAATATGATCTCCCATGATCATTGAGGTCATATAGGTTCTGGTCCAATTAAAAGGAAGCAACAACTTAGGAAAGTTGCAGCCACATACTGGTGTCTTCAAGTCTTCTACACAATCCACCAAGGGTGCAAGTCTACGCCATGTGAATAAAGGAGTTGAGGTCGAACACAACGAGACATCATTTGATTACCGATCATTGATGTATACCGTTAACAAATGCGAGACAACCTACCAATAATGAAAGTAGGTATCAAGGCATCAAGTACATTCTTAGAAGTGTGAATAAAGGATTCGGTGTCGAACACCTGAAGAATCCATCGATCGAGAGACATTGATGTATTCCCAACTGTCGATGGCGAGAGAGCCTTCCACTAATGACTGCAAGCCTCAAGGTACTCATAATACTTTAGGTCCTATTTCCAGAATACATGCGCTGAATTCGATGGAAAGAGACCCACTGAAAGGAGAGCATTAATACATCTCTCATTAGTCAACATGAGGTACACAACAATAGCTTCATGATTTGGTGTAAATCAGACGAAGAACATGTTCACAAACCAACGACCCTGTGCATCTTTCATGTATTCCAAGTACAAGTGGTACACGAAAAATACCCTCTGAATAACAACCAATGATGAAAACTGTTGACAAAGGCAAGGAAACCACCAATAAGGCTAATGGCCTCCAATACACTGCACGAATCCGAATGTGTGAATAGATGTCTCATCGTCGAACACAAGGGAAACCACCCAGTCAATGACCAATGATGAAATGTCAACTGATGGGTTCAAGGTTACCTACCAATGATGGAAGTAGGACTAGGGTGCATGATAAGACTACAATATCATGTGACTCTGAGACAAACTGAGGGTATGGCTGACATGCAAAGTCAAGAGTTCTGAGAAGTGGTCGACACAGGTTGATAGACTTCCTTTGAACAAGAGCATGAGACATATGGAAGACTCCGACAACATAGACTCAATGATGAAACCATGAGATGCAGGAGGCATCAATGAAATTCTCTATAGGGACTGGAAGAGTAACTAGTCGGTAGAGAAGACTCTGTAACAAGCTCAGCTTCCTATGGCCATTCTAATCCAAAAATTATGATGATGAATGGACTCCATAACTTTGTGCTATGTTCAAAGGCGACACGACTGCTGCCAATATAATGTAATAATTCCTTCCCACTCGTATTTTTTTGTTTTTTCATAGACAAATGAATGCTATTATATAGAGGAGGAAACAAGTGTCACAAGTAAGAAAAACTAGGTTCAACAGTGGAACATACCTATGCTCAATGAAAATAAATGCATGCGGGAGATGGACACTTGGGGGAATGTTCCCTCCTAGGTATAGGGTGTCAAATTGCGAAGGATAAAAATGAGGCTCTGCTTGGTTGAGGATGCAAAAAATGCTGAGGCAAATGGTTTATAACGCAAAGCGAGAACCGACTATAGAATCAATACTGCAAGCAAGGGCATGAGATGCAATCACAACTTAATGCCAAAAAATGTCATTTTTTATGACTTTTAGTCTAATTTGTGTGAAAAAGGGATAAACTTGTGCCAAATAGACGTCCTTTCAAATCTAATTTACGAGTGTGAAAGAGACAAGCTCATTCGACAATCTTTTTGCTTTTTGAAAACGAGTCAGAAAAGAGCTTAACTAAGACTTACGACCTTTCAAGTCCAATTTAATGAGTGTGAAAGGGACAAATCACTCGGCAATCTTTTCATTTTTTTTTTAGACGAGTTAGAAAAGAGATTAACTCGGACTCGTAAGAAGGTTTCTAGGAGGAAATTCATGGGGGAGGCCAAGGCTCCTGTGATGAACTTCTGTGGAACGTTAGTATATTACGAATAGCTGACATAACCTTGGGAAAAGCTAACGCTTTCCAAGTCGAGGAGGATAAAGCACCAGCGGAGGATATTGTCTCCGTGATATATCGGATAATGTCTCTTATAGGAAAAGACATAGGAGGGGGAATTGGATACCCCACAAGACCATCCCAATCGAAGGGGACTTCCTTAGTATTTGGAGGGAGAGTACTCGAGGAGAGTAAAACTCTCTCTTGTTCAGAAGGTTCAGGGTCAGTAATGCTGATGACATGGTTGAAGGATGCATCACCCTCCACATGGAGAGTAGGATTGACCAAAGATTGCACTGATACAATCGCTTCTTCAATTATAGGTTGAAGAGGATGCGTGATAACAGGGATAGGGGACCCATCTCCCTCAAAAAGGGGGGTGTGGTTAGAATAAGATTGCAACGGAATTATTGTCATGTCAATCAAAAGAGAAATAGGGTGTGGGGAAACCATAGATGCCTCAGAATCCAAATGGCCCTTTGGTGAGCCCCACACTTATGGTATCCCAGGAGTAGCTAGACATAGACGAGTAAGATGATCTCCTTCACAAGTCCTGCAAAGGAATTTAGGTTTACGCCTAAGACGTCTAGGCTTCTCGATGCCCCCAACGTCGTTTACAATGGTTGGTGACATGCTCTCAATGTGACTGGAAAAGGTGAGAGATTCATCTCCTACATGATGTATATAGGTTGGATATGTGAGATTGATATGACTCGTGGCGACTAGAGTTGTGCCCCTAGCATGACTAGAAGCGTCTAGGTGCGGGTTGTCAACATGACTTGTAGAAGTTGTTGACCCATCTCCAACATGACTGGCAGAGGTTGGTGATGGAGCTCGAGTATGACTAACAATTATTGGACTAGCAGTGAGTCGTGGAATTTGATACCAAGGTCTAGGGAAAGATTGACTTTGGAACATTGCAGGCTAGTAAGGATCTTGTTTTACCCTCTATCCCTATCCGGAAAGGTAATAGCCTCCGCCTAACTTATTCGAGGAGGTGTGTATGGGCATCATCACTGAAGTCTGTGAAGAGACATAAGTATGATAAGGACTATTCGAGTGAGGATATTTGTTTCCCCCTTGTGAAGGGGTTCAATAAAGAGGCTAGCCCGAACTGTAAAACTGATTCTCCCCGTATGAAATACCCGGGGATACATGAGGACCTGTCATGGGAAATGTGTTCGAAGGAACCAACATGGTGGACAAAGGATACATTGATAGGGTGTAATAAGTAGAGTAAGCACCCACCTGATTGTTAGCTCCTAAAAGAGCATAGCTAGGACTTGATCCATAAGAGGGGAGGTTCCAGGCTCCCATAACAAGAGTTGGTTGAGGGACATGACTCATATCAAACGAAGAAGTAGGCATCGAAGCCATCCTTCGTCAAATGAAGGCAACTGCATCTATAATCCTTCGTCACATGAAGGCAAATTCATATGTAGAGGGGGAAGAGTTTTATGTTAATATGAGGAAGCATATTGATTCTCTTTCAATTTTAGTTTGTTTGTTTTGATTTGAGTTCACTTCATTTCCATGTGAAAGGAGTTGTTCGACAACACAGGTATTCCAACAGAGGATGAACACCTTTAGTAACCACTCACATAACCAGATTAAAGATCAACACACTGATGTTTTCATGTGGTAAAACCCCTACGGGGAAACATCCACGGCCCCAACCAACGCGGCTACTTGGAGCAGTTTATTAATGCAAAGAAAAAGATTACAGAGAGATTTTACAAGA
>SNQJ01S0017460.1:134787-188438 GCA_010110895.2 Picea sitchensis
TCTATGTCGGGAACATATCGTGACCATCGGATTGCCTAACTACAAATGCATACTAATGCATACTAAAGAAACACACTTTTACCTAATGACATATTAGACCAAGTAGATCTTAACTAACTCCTAAGTGTCTAAATATCCTAACAGGAGTGATATGCGGGGGGAGAAAATGAAGGAAAGTGCATTTTTTTTTTAAGTTTGTTTTGACTTGATTGTGAAAGTAGTGATATGTGGAAAAAAAGTGTGGGATTCCTTGCTAGTGAATTTATAGAGTGGGAAGATTTTTATGTTAAGATGATGAAGCGGTCTATTCTATTTTGATTTTTTCTTCTTTTCTTTTTATTTGATTTAATTTAATTTGGTAATCTTTCATGATATGAAGGTAAGTGTATTTATAGAGTGGGAAGATTTTATGAAAATGTAGCAATCCTTTGTGACATGAAGGCAAGTGTGTTTATAGAGTGAGAATATTTTTTAAGATAAGGAAGCATGTCTATTCTACCTTGATTTTTTGTTTCTCTCTTTTGATTTGATATAATTTGTGTGAAGGTGAAATGTGGGGAGAAAATGTAGTAATCTTTTTGGATATGAAGGCAATTGCATCTATAGAGTGGGAAGACTTTTATGTTAAGATGAAAATATAATACTCTTTCTTGACATGAAGGCAATTGCATCTATAGAGTGGGAAGACTTTTTATTTGATTTAATTTAATTTGGTAATCTTTCACGATATGAAGGCAAGTGCATTTATAGAGTGGGAAGATTTTTTGAAAATGTATCAATCCTTCGTGACATGTGTTAGCGTCAGAAGTCACTCCTGGATTGCGGCAGGAGCAGAGCCCAACGCCCATCAGTTTATGCCATGAGTAAATTTAATGGGTGATCAAATGGGTAGAGACCCAAGAAGGTATAGTTTTAACTCGGGAAACCGGGCCTGGTATGTAGAAGACAAGGGAGGTCTTGATCCAACTTCCGTCACTAGGCTGAGTATAAGATGGATAGATGGAAGACTTAATGAGATGAGTGAGCAAGATTGCCTCGGGCATTAGGCCTTTGGCAGCTTGAGGAGGAAAAGCTCAGAAGACAAGATCCTCTTGACCCCGAGTCTCAAAGAACTGAAAGGTGGCTCGACTGGATCCTCCAATTCCAAGCCATTCAACGTTTGGAAAGCACAAGAACTGATTAGAAACCTTGCGAATATTACAGTGATCCAACCTACATCATCCTATAACAGCGCAACCCGACTGGATCCTCCAATTCCGAGTTGTTCTAACACAGTGTAAACAAAGAGATGGAAAGAGGCTGACATCCATAAAGTAAGAAGTCTCAAATGCCAATACATAACTAGAGCGACCAACACTTCATCAAAACTTTACAATCGGGAGCCTAGCTCAACCATCGATGCTTTGAAAAATAGAAAAACTAAGTATATATACTCCTAAAACATTTTCCCAACAGAGGCGTCTTAGACTTTCAGGATGGGGTGTCTCTTCAATCAAATCTGGCCTGCACTCCTTTGTCATATGCCATCTTAACTCGGCATGGCTCATGCCAGGGGGTAGATGAGCCCTTAAATGATGAATTAGCATGTGCAGACTTCCCTGGTGAGTCGAGGACATCGGCATGGCTTCTGTGGGAAAACCAATACAGAGGACTGCCGCGGGCGGTCTTCTTGCTAGGACCTCCATACCTCACAATTAATGAGTGAGGTGAGGTTTCAACCATCCCCTCTCTTCTTCATTCATTCCAAGAAGGTATCAAGATTGAGATCAAGTTGAACCGACACCTAGAGAACATGATGCCCCCCTTCTGAAGCTCAACTCGACACTTTCGACCTCCTTTGTACAACCTTTTCTATTTCCCCAAGTGACCATGGGCTGTGACCTTGTGCGTATCTTCAAAGGCACTTTCGGCATTTCACGTTTCGTGGATGGGAGGAGGCTGCTCCTTGTGCTTCAAAGTCATGAAGGGTGAAGAGGTGATAGAGCCTAATCGTGCACCACATGCCCCCCTTTGATGGATGGTCCTGATCATCTTGGCAAGACTGTGGGCCCGAGCCCTGAATGCTTTCGACCCTTCGTGTCTCACGGCTGGGAGGAGGCTGGTCCTCATTCTTCAAAGTCACGAAAGGTAAGGTGGCGACATAGCCTAATCGTGCACCACACATCCCTCTAGATTGGACGACTGAGATGACGTTGACGGTTCACAATGAAAATCCTGAAAGGCCCCACCCGTGGCTCAGATCTTGAGCCGCATGTCTTTCAGATGAATGACCGAGATAACTTTATCATAAAAAAGGGGGCTACCTCCATTCCCAAGCTCGCTTGACGTGACCTGGCGCTAGGACAGTGGGCTCAGTTTCAAAGGTACCTTCGGCATTTCGCAGTTCGGCAATTTTAGCTGCAGTGGATGGGAGAACCCTTGTCTCTCGAAATGCCGATCCCCAAAATGCCAATTGGCTGCCACCTGCCCCAACTGGAACGGATGGCCCAAACTTTGTCTTGAAATATAGGTGTTATCTCTTGTGCTATATCTCGGGCAACTTGGTAGCCCCGAAATCCTGATGACCGCCGATCTGCTCTATAGATGGATCTCGGCTGCCGACAACAAAACTTGGCCCGATCGCTTGACTTGTAGCCCGAAATGAGATTTTTTTGTGCCGCGCTTGGGCACTTCTCATGTAACCTGCAGACCTGGGTACTCTTGTGCCCAAGACAAAATTGTTATTAACATTAGGCTCCATGGGGGATAGAGTCGTCCCTGTGATGCTTTAAGGACTCATTTTGTTGTTTCAGTGCCTTGTTGTTGGGCTATGGAGTCATTATCTGAAGATTAAAGACAAAAAAGAAAAACAATATTTACAATCGCAGAAGAGCCATGTGCGGCTCAAGAGAAAAATCTTTTCAGGAAATCCCCATTCACAGGGCCATTGAAAACTTCTTGATCCTCCAAACCTCGCAACCTGTAGGTATTATTTGAAAACATTTCAAAGATCTTGAAAGGCCTGATCCACATGGCCTCAAATTTGTCGTACTTTCCCTTATCCTGCTTAGGATCATCCCATTTCAGTACCAGGTTTCCGATCTGGAAATCCTCTTTCTTGGCCTTCTTATCAAAAACCCGCTTGATCTTCTACTGATGGTCCTGAATTCTGTCCATTACCTGCTCTCTAGCCTGTTGGACTTCCACTAGTTGATGAACTCTTCTGATCATTTCATCAGGCTCTTCTTGATAATCCTGGAGGAACTTCGCTACAGGAATGGCTAGCTGAGAAGGGAAAACAACTTCTGCTCCATAAACTAATTGGAAATGGGAGATGCCTATAGATCTCTTTGTGGTCACTCGATCGACCCATAGAGAGAATTTCAACTTTGAATGCCAAGCCTTTTTGTTGTCCTCCAATATTTTTTTGATGATCCTTATCAGGCTTTTGTTGGAGGACTCTGCCAGACCATTGCCTTGGGGATAATATGAGGTGGAGTGAATCAATTTGATCCTGAATTTCTCACAGAACTTGGCTAACAGATAAGCCCTGAAAGAGGCTGCGTTATCAGTAACAATCTTTCTTGGGCAGTCGAATATTGTGATGAGGTCTTCCGGGAATCCAATGATTACCTTGTGGGAAGCACTCCTGGTGGGGATAGCTTCAATCCACTTAGTAAAGAAATCTGTAGGAGTCAAGATCCATCTGTGTTTCCCACTGGAAGCGGGGTGGATTTCTCCAATCAAATCTAGGCCCCATTGCTGGAAAGGTACTGAAAAAACCACAGGCTTTAAAGGCAAAGACTTGAGTTGTTGTTTTCCTGCAAATCTTTGACATTTGATATAGGCTCTGACCTTTCTGCAGACGTCAGTGAATACGGTGGGGCAGTAGTATCCAGCCCTGAGGTTTTAGTAGGCTATTGTTTTCCAAAAATGATGCCCTCCACATTGGCTATCGTGAAATTCAACCATGATCCTATCAACCTCTTGGGGATTCATACATTTCAAAAGCACCCCCAGGGGATCTTTCCAATATAAAACTTGATCGACAAGGCAGTATCTTACTTCTTTGAGATTCAGAGCTCTGGCCTTGTTTCTTTGTAGGCCATCTGGAGGCCACCACTCTTGCAGAAAATATATGACATCCTTATACCAGGGACATCGAGCCAACGAAAGTTATGCTTGAGGGTCTATATTAGACAACTGATCCTGCTTATTTTCTGAGCATTCATTGATGAAAACTACCCCCAAATCTTTGCAATTTTCTTCAGCCAACAACTTAGCTAAACCTTGACCTTTGATTAATTTGGTAGGCCTTATTTCTGAGTCAAACTCAAGGATATTGGCTATCCACTTACTCCTCCTCCCATCTATGTCAAGTTGAATAAGAATGTCTTTAACAATGGCCGAGGGGACATAAGCAATGATTTTTGACTGCAGGACATAGGTTCTAAAGGCTTTGAGAGCCTTTACCAGGGCATAGGCTTGCTTCTCCATAATGTCGTACTTGACTTCGGCATCTCTCAGAGCTCTGCTAAAATAGGCAATAGGCTGCTCTAACCCGGCCTTGTTTGTCTGTAATAAAACAACAACCACTGTGTTAGGTGAGGCAAAGAAGAAAATAAGGAAATCCTTTGAGTAATTGGGACTGATAAGCACAGGAGCTTCAGTCAAGGCCTTCTTTATCTGCTCAAAGGAATTTCGCGATTCAGAAGTCCACCTCACTTCATTTCCTTTCCTCAACATGGCTGTTATAAGTCCTAACCCTTCAACAAAGTTAGAAACAAATCTCCTTAGAAAATTAATCTTACCAAGGAAAGATTGGACCTCCTTCCTGGATCTTGGGATTAATAAGGCCTGTATTACCTCAACCCTACTAGGATCGATCTTGACTCCTTCTGCTGATACTATGTGGCCCAGTAATTTTCCCTCCCTCATGGCGAACAAGGATTTCTTGGGATTCAATGAAATGCCAAAATTCCTGCATTTCAAGAAAACCTTCCTGAGGTGACAACAATGTTCTTTATCAGATTTTGAAAAGATGGTTATGTCATCCAGATAGATGACCACAAACTTATCCTTTTCCCCAATGAAAGCTATGTCCATGGCACGTTGAAACGTTGCCCCTACATTCATCAACCCAAAAGGCATTTTAGCATACATGAAGGTGCCCCATGGAGTGGTAAATGCCATCTTTTCCCTGTCCTCAGGCAGAACAGAGACTTGATTGTAGCCATAGAAGCCATCGATCATGGAAAGCTTGGATGCCCCTGTTACCCTATGCAATATTTGTTCCATTTTTGGTAAGGGGTAATTTTCCTTTTGTCAATTAGGTCCCATACCTCATTTCTGTAACTCCTGAGTCGAGGATGCTTAGCCTAATAAGCATTTCTGATCTGTTGGACTACCAATTCCACATCTCCGAACACTGCCACCTCCTGAATTCCCATGTCCTTTGCAGCTCTTAGTCCTAGAACAAGAGCTTCATATTTTGCCACATTGTTGGTAGCTTCAAATTTGAGCTTGTATGACAGAGATATGGTTTCCTGAGTAGGTGACACAAAAAAATACCGCAACACCAGTGCCTTCCTTGGAAAAGGCTCCATCAAAAAACATTTTCCAGACGGGGGTGATGGAGGGAGGAAATTCATGAGAAGTGGTGGGTTGCTTTCTGAGTTTTAGGGGAGGCTCGGGAGCATTAGTGAGTTGTAGTAAACTGGAACCTAAATCAGTGTCCAGGGCGAAAATGGGATGGTTGGTAGGCTTGGCTTCGCCACTGATTATATAGGCCAGCTGGGCTTCTCTGTATAGTCTCCTATGTTCCCCTCCAAATATTAGAATAATAACATAGGTTAGGTCCATATGTAGAGTTCCCCCCAGTATTTTTATCCAAGATCTTGATAAAAACATAACGAACTTGGGGGGGACATCAGCCACTACAATGTCCATAACCACACTTTTAATGGGCAATTGAAACAAAGTCATGAACAGGTCTTTGATGACTCCTAGGCATTGAACTTTCCTAGAGTTAAAGGAGTAGAGGTCATGGTAGGCTCTGGTGACTTCAAGTCCTAATTCTTCCATGACAATTTTGGGCATGAGGTTGTGGGAAGCCCTTGAATCCATCAAACAATTGTGCAGTACCTTGTCATGTATGTTCAAGGATGTGTAGAAGGGAGGGGATGAATCATTCCTGTCTTCTACCATAGGACCCAGAATGACTGCATGATTTTCATATTCCAAATTGATGGAGTCTATGGGAAGGCATGAGGCTTCAGATTGTAATAGCTTGAAGAGGAATTTTTTGAACACTTCATGTTTGATTAGTTCAGAGAGGGGCACATGGATTCTAATTTTCTGAATTTCATGCTCAAAGTTAAAAGAAGATGTAAGCTTTGGGATTTCTCTTACTTTAGGAACATGACTCTAGACCATTGGAGAGAGGGGTTGAGCCTTCTTACCTTCATTGTTGTTTGCTACTTCCTTAGAAGGCGTCTCTACTGTAGTGAGTTGTTCAGGAACATCAGGTGCTCCTATCTTTTTCTTGGACCTCAGGTTATACTTGCTTTGGCTATTGCTAGCCTTGTCTCCCTTGCTAAGTTCATTTAGCTGACTGTCCATGAGAGATTCCTCGTATGTTGATTGAGTGAGATGAGGAAAAGGAGGAATTTCTATGAAGCAGTGGATTTTGGGATCAAGCCCGTTTGTTTCCCCTTCCTCCTCATCAGCCACAAAATTATTTTGAAGAGGGGCCTGAATTTTCTGGTCTTCTCTATCTCTTCCTCTCTGGACTCTCTGCATAGTCAGGGGAGAAATATTGTTTGGCCTCTTGAAGCTTCCTTTGTTTTTGGCATTTTGAGGATTTCTATATGGTTGCTTCCCCTCCACCTTCATTTTCTCCATCTCTGCAGACAGAGACTTCACTATCTTGGTTAGTTCATCCACTTGAGGTTGAGGCACAGAGGTGCCAGAAGTTGAGGCTTCGGATCTTCCTCTTCTTCTATCTACAACAGTCTTATTCCTTAGTCTTCCAATTGCTAATACATTAGATTCCACTTCTATGGCTGCATCTTGCATTTGACATAGGGAGGTAGCTCTTCTTTCTCTCAATAGAAGACAAAAGTCAGGGTCGAATGTACTAGCATAATAAATTTTTGCAGAGGCTTCTATGGGCTTTATCTCAGCAGGGATCTTATTATACATCTTATTGAATCTTTTGGAGAAGTCTGAGACAAAATCTCCTTCCATTTTCTTCAAAGACCCAAATTCTGTCATGTAATACATGGAGTCCTTCTTATCTCCCCACTGCCTCAGGAAAGCACTATCTAGAGCTTCAATCCCAACAATATATCTAGGGGCCAGTCTCCTAAACCACTTCCTCACCTCACCGTCCAGGCTCTGGATGAAGACTCTCATCCAGACATCTTCATTTTCAATGTTCAGGTTGTCTACATAACTGTAGAAAGCAGCGAGGTGCTCTTCCGTAGTTATGTCCTCTTCCCCAGTGAACTTGGGCATATATTTCAGGTAATCTCCAACAGGGAGAGGATTCACAGGTTGAGGTAGGACTAAGGGAGCATATCTAGAAGCTACTAGCTATTTAGAGGGGGATTAACACTAGCCATATGAACAAAAGGTCTGGGGGAACTAGGAGGAGATGAGGTTTGAGACAGAAAGACATGAGCCGAGCTTAAATAATGGGAGGGGAATTGCAACAAATCTGGAGAGTAGGCTCGCGGGCTTAAAGGTAGAAAAATTTCCCTTCCCTCAACAATAGTAATAACAGGAGGAGGGGTAGTAAAACCCAGGGTAGACGAATGTTTAGAGGTGCTGGGTCTGAACCAAGGTACCACTTCAGGGGAAAGGGGAGTGACAAGAGTTTCTCCTACTAATTCGAGACCAGGAGGAGAAAACCCAGCAGGAACACTCCCGAAATTTAGGCTACGAGAAACTCCGATAGAAGATAATAAAACAGGACGAAATGAAGGGGTTGGAGTTTCTACAAAATCATAAAAATCACTAGAAATACCCGTTTTAGCAGTAGAAGTACTGCCTTCAGAGGACTTTCTCTTTCTGATAATCTTCTCTGGGTCAGCTTCAGGTGGCGCTAACGACAGTTGAGGAGTAGACCTTATGTGTCTGCCTCTAGAATCCACGACTGAAACAATGGAGCTGTTTATGGGTTCGCATCAATGGAATTCTCCAGTGGAGTCACGTCAGTGGATTCACCAGGTGCACAATAGCAATCTCAATAGTTCTGATATCTGATGCACCTTCAAAATCAGTTGATCATTATTGTTCAATCTCGGAGAAAATATTCAACTTCGTCCTCGGCAATGGCGCCAAAAATGTTAGCGTCGGAAGTCACTCCTGGATTGCGGCAGGAGCAGAGCCCAATGCCCATCAGTTTATGTCACGAATAAATTTAATGGGTGATCAAATGGGTAGAGACCCAGGAAAGTATAGTTTTAACTCGAGAAACTGGGCCTGTTATGTAGAAGACAAGGGAGGTCTTGATCCAACTTCCGTCAGTAGGCTGAGTATAAGATGGATAGATGGAAGACTTAATGAGATGAGTGAGAAAGACTGCCTCGGGCATTAGGCCTTCGGTAGCTCGAGGAGGAAAAACTCAGAAGACAAGATCCTCTTGACCCCGAGTCTCAAAGAACTGAAAGGTGGCTCGACTGGATCCTCCAATTCTGAGCCATTCAGCATTGAGAAAGCACAAGAACTGATTAGAAACCCTGCGACTATTACAGTGATCCAACCTACATCATCCTATAACAGCGCAACTCAACTGGATCCTCCAATTCTGAGTTGTTCTAACACAGTGTAAACAAAGAGATGGAAAGAAGCTGACATCCATAAAGTAAGAAGTCTCAAATGATAATACATAACCAGAGCGACCAACGCTTCATGAAAACCTTACAATCGGGAGCCTAGCTCAACCATCAATGCTTTGAAAAATATGAAAACTAAGTATATATACACCTAAAACATTTGCCCAACAAAGGCATCTTAGACTTTCAGGATGGGGCGTCTCTTCAATCAAATCTGGCCTGGACTCCTCTGTCATACGCCATCTTAACTCGACATGGCTCATGCTAGGGGGTAGCTGAGCCCTTAAATGATGAATTAGCATGCACAGACTTCCCTGGTGAGTCGAGGACATCGACATGGCTTCTGTGGGAAAACCAATACAGAGGACTACCATGGGCGTTCTTCCTGCCATGACCTCCATACCTCGCAATTAATGAGTGAGGTGAGGTTTCAACGACCCCCTCTCTTCTTCATTCATTTGAAGAAGGTATCAAGATTGAGATCAAGTCGAACTAACACCTGGAGAACACGGTGCCCCCCTTTTGAAGCTCAACTCGACACTTTTGACCTCCTTGGTACAACCTTTTCTATTTCCCCAAGTGACCACAGGCTGTGACCTTGTGCCTAACTTCAAAGGCGTTTTCAGCATTTCACGTTTCATGGATGGGAGGAGGCTTCTCCTTGTGCTTCAAAGTCATGAAGGGTGAAGAGGTTATAGAGCCTAATCTCACACCACGTGCCCCCTTTGATGGACGGTCCTGACCATCTTGGCAAGACTGTGGGCCCGAGCCTTGAATGCTTTCGACCCTTCACGTCTCGCGACTGGGAGGAGGCTAGTCCTCATTCTTCAAAGTCATGAAAGGCGAGGTGGCGACATAGCCTAATCACGCACCACACGTCCCTCTGGATCAGATGACTGAGATGACGACGATGATTCACTATGAAAATCCCGAAAGGCCACACCCATGGCTCAGATCTTGCATCGCATGTATTTTAGATGAACGACCGAGATAACTTTATCATAAAAAAGGGGGCTACGTCCATTCCCAAGCTCACTTGACATGACCTGGCGCTAGGACCGTAGGCTCAGTTTCAAAGGTACCTTTGGCATTTCGTAGTTCGACAATTTCAGCTGCAGTGGATGGGAGAACCCTTGTCTCTCGAAATGCCGATCCCCGAAATGCCGATTGGTTGCCACCTGCCCCAACTGGATCGGACGGCCCAGACTTTGTCTCGAAATATAGGTGTTATCTCTTGTGCTATATCTCAGGAAACTTGGTAGCCTTGAAATCCCAATGACCACCGATCTGCTCTATAGATGGATCTCGACCACCGATAACAAAACTTTGCCTGCTTGCTTGACTTGTAGCCTGAAATGATATTTTTCCGTGTTGCGCTTGGGCGCTTCTCGTGCAACCTGCAGACCTAGTTACTCTTGTGCCCAAGACAAAATTGTTGTTAACACCATGAAGGTGAGTGCATTTATAGAGTCAGAAGACTTTTTAAGATAAAGAAGCATGTCTATTCTACTTTGATTTTCTATTTATCTGTTTTGATTTGATATAATTTGTGTGAGGGTGACACGTGGGGAGAAAATGTAGTAATCCTTCTTGACATGAAGGCAATTGCATCTATAGAGTGGGAATACTTTTGTGTTAAGATGAAAATGTAGTAATCCTTCTTGACATGAAGACAAGTACATCTATAGAGTGGGAATATTTTTATTTGATTTAATTTAATTTGGTAATCTTTCATTAGATGAAGGCAAGTGCATTTATAGAGAGGAAAGATTTTTATTAAAATGTAGCAATCCTTCGTGACATGAAGGCGAGTGCATTTATAGAGTGAGAAAACGTTTTAAGATAAAGAAGCAGGTCTATTATACTTTGATTTTTCGTTTCTCTTTTTTGATTTGATATAATTTGTGTGAGGGTGGCATGTGCGGAGAAAATGTAGTAATCCTTCTTGACATGAAGGCAATTGCATCTATAGAGTGGGAATACTTTTATGTTAAGATGAGGAAGATAGTGTATTCTACTTTGATATTTTGTTTGTCTAGTTTGATTTGATTTAATTTGTGTATGAATAGAGTGGAAAGTGGGGAGAAAATGTGGGAATCCTTTGTGACATGAAGACAACTACATCTATTGATTGGGAATATTTTTATGTTAACATGAGGAAGCCAGTCTATTCTACTTTAATTTTTTGTTTGTCTATTTTGATTTGATTCAGAAAGGCTTGATGACTCGTTGACATACGTTGTCTTGTTTACAATATTCCTTGGTGTCGATGAAGAGCGAGGGCCTTCAAATCCCTACACATAATAATTTCCATGCATCGAACCTACCTGCATTGTGCCCTCCTGCAATACCCTCATGTTCTTCATACGAAATGGGGTCTTGTTCATGGTCTAAAGTACACTTGCACAAAATTCCATGAGCACCTAGCTTATACAATTGTCTAGAAATCAACTAATAATTGGCACTACGGGTCACCAATTGGCAACATTGGGTTAAAGTGTACCCCATTAGATCGTGTCCTGCCATGAGAAATTCAATGATATTATGTAATTGATTAGGAACCGTGTCGACCTAGAAAAGTTGCATGTCATGAATTTCATCATCTAAACTTCGACTAGCTTTACCAGACTCAATTTGCGACAGATGATCTGGTCCAACATTGTACTTCCTAGGTTTGAAAACTACTTCAAACTCAAATTCCTAAAATAATAACAACCAACGACACATTCTCCCTCCAAACATTGGGTTGTTGACAAAATACTTGAGTGCAGAATGATCAATGAAAAATTTAAATGAGGTCCCCAACAAGTAATGGAAAAACGTCTACAAGGCATACACCATGGCGAGGCCCTAACGCTCAAATATTGTATAATTATTTTATGCGTCAGATAACTTGCGATTGGAAAAATAGACTAGATGATGAATATTCCCTTTGCCCGACTACATAAGAACTGCTCACAATGCAATGGACAAAGCATCGAAATGAACGTAAAAGAGCTTAGACCAGTTGGGAAAAACTAGAATCGACACAGAGATGATTTTCTCCTTTAGGGTATCCAAGGCTTCCTAGAATTCCCGTGTCCATATGTACTTGGTATCTTTGAGTAGTAGCTTCTCTAAAGGGTCTGCAATTTTCTCATAGTTCTGAATGAACTTTGGGTAATATCTTGTATGAACCAATGTTGTGTGAAAATCATGAACCAAAGTGGGGGACACCATATCCATTATGGTAGCAATATTATCTTGGTCGAATAATAATCCATCCTTGCAAAATACATGCCCAATGGTGTTCCAAAAGGAATATAGAAGATGGACTTCTTCAAATTCAGAGAAATTTGGAGCTAAAGACATCCATCCAACATCAAGTGAAGAACTTACATGTGCTCCTTTAGCAAACTGAACATTGTCCAATCATCCAAATAAACTTCAAGGAACTTGTGGATAAATTCTTTGAAGGCGACGATCACTATCCGGGGAAAAATTGGGGGTGCATTCTTCAGGACAAATGGCATCTTTGTATAAGCAAAGGATCCCCACTCCATCACAAAGGTGGTTTTAGCTTGATCTTCCTCTGCAATATGAACTCGATGATATCCAAAAAAATCATCTATAAAAGAGTAGGCTTCTTGTCCTCCAACATTCTCAAGAACCTCATCGATGAAACAGGTAGGGAAAGGATCGTGCACACAACCTACATTAATGATTCTCAGAGATACATAGATTTGAAAATCACCTATTTTAGTTGGTTTCACCACCATGGGACTAACCAATCTTACTCTTCCATGGGAACAATGATTCCAACATCCATCATCCGATCACATAGCTCATAGCCAATCCAAAGTACTACTTTAATTATATTAGCGCATATATGGGTGGAGACCTCATACACCTTCTACTTCCACCTCTCCATTGTTTCATCTGATTAGGTATCATAGGACTTCATGCTCCTCCAAATCATATCCCCATCCACTATGGGATTGAAATAATCTTCCTCATGCCCTGTGATCTCATACATATTCTCAATAACAGATCTTTGTGTATCCTCATCTACTGGCTCATTGTACCTTTCCCCTTCATTAGGATCCAAAGGCACAATCACACATAGGATGTTGGTATCAAAGGACATCTGTCGTTTCTTCAAATTCAAGATAATATTGTCGTCAAAGTCCCAGTCAATTCCAAGTAGGGTTGGATAAGGATCAAAATCATCCATATCTCGATTAATTCAAAATAATCCTTCATATTCACCCCTTTTATGTTCACTTTGACTTGTTGCAATCGACCTATAGGATATATTTTGTACTAATTTTCCAATGACAACTGAATGGGAGACCAAAACAAGTTCATTTTTCCCATCAATTCCCATGACTTGTCTGGCATAATGTTCATGTCAAAACCTAGATCTAACATGACCCAATCCATTTCATAAATATTGAGGTCAAATGTCATTTTCAAGTCTATTCTAGTGCACTTCTACTTACTAACTTGGCACATATCCCTTTTGGGTAGGGGGGCTGACATAACTCTATCCATCCCTTCTTCCCCCATGCAAATTTATAACATATGTTTCAACTTCCATGCAACATTAGGATCACTTAACAATATTAAACATCAGAGCTAGAAGTTATGTAATTGGTCCTCATTTTGTGTTTCTCAACCTAAGTCACACAATTCTTCTTCTCATGTCACATGCTTCACTAGACTTGACTAGCTTCACCAGACTCAATCTGTGACAGATGATATGGTTCAACATTGTATTTCCTAGGTTTGAAAACTACTTCAAACTCAAATTATGAAAGAATAAAAACCAACGACACATTCTCCCTCCAAACAATATCTTGTTGACCAAATACTTGAGTGCATAATGGTCAGTGAAGAATTTAAACGAGGTCCCCAACAAGTAATGGAAAAATTTATGCAAGGCATAGACCATGGCGAGGCCCTCACGCTCGACTATTGTATAATTATTTTTGGCATCATATAGCTTGCAAGTCGGAAAATAGACCATATGATCAATATTCCCTTTGCCCAAATGCATAAGAACTGCTCCCAATGCAATGGATGAAGCATCAAAATGAACGTAAAAGATCTTAGACCGGTTGGGAAAAATCAGAATCGACACAGTGATGATTTTCACCTTTAAGGTATCCAAGGCTTCCTAGAATTCCCATGTCTAGATGTAATTGGTATCTTTGAGCAGTAGCTTCTCTAACGGGGTTGCAATTTTTGTGTAGTTATGAATGAATTGTCGGTAATATCTTGTATGACCCAATGTTGTGTGAAAATCATAAACTAAAGTGGGGGCCACCATATCCAGTATTGATCCAGGGGATCAAATTTTGCTCAAAATTCAAAGTGCTCAGGATCGCTTCAAATCGAACAGGTGTGTAGGCCTCATCGTCACGAACCCAACACAACTCGAACAGGTTCAAACAAACATCAGATGAGTGAGATATCACTTTTTGTTCAAATTGTCAAATAGGCAAAAAACATTTGCTGACTGTACAGTCCGTATAGTCTGTACAGTTGTTGACGTGGTATGGTTGTACGCTGACGTGGCAAGGCCATACACTGACGTGGCAGGTGATGAATTGGCAGACAGTTGGCAGTTGTGAGGTCGAATCATTTCTCGACACGTGGCACATTTTTGACAAGTGGGATGGTGCCACGTGACCCAGACATGGGCTGCCACGTGGCACTGTATTTTATTTGGTTTGGTTGTTTAAAATTATATGGAGTCCATGGGGATCGAACCCCGGACCTCCCACCATGGTGGAGCGCCTTCACACGGCTTGGGTTACCAATAGCCCACACATTATTTCTTATTATATATGTGTTTATATTTATTTAAGTTTGATTTGTGTTAAGGTTTGGGTGCGGTCTGGGCTGGGGCTAAGCCCTAGCCCCCATTCATATGCGGATCACCATATGAACACACCACGCACATGATTCAAATGGATTCAAAGCCCCGCACACGTTTGGACATTTGTCGGTTGCCCATAAGTTTAAAACTTAGCCCTTTTTTGTGTGGGGGACGTGGTCACATGACCCATGCGTCCAATGCCTTTGCGGTTAGGGGGCTAGGTTCCCTAACTGTTCTACAGTTGCACGCGTGTTGCGGTTATGTGCATGGTGCTAGGTTTAAGTAGGGAAAAACACAGAGAGGCTAGGTTGAATACACAGAGGTGCATTTTGGCGATCCAGAGACAACAAGTTTGAAGGGGAACTTCCAGGAAGCCTATCTTCTTCAATTTTTGGCCAAATCAGGTGCCGAAAAAGACCAGCTGGGGGTTTTTTGACGTTATGAAGCCATTGAAGCCATCTATTTGACATTTTGAGCATTGTAAAGCACATATTTTATCACTTTGAGCAAATAATATAAAAGATCCATTGGAAGCTGGACCAGGAAATGTAGCCCAAGAGAGGGGTGAACTCCTTTATCATTTGTTGTGTTATGTGTTTACTATTCACTGTTATTTGCTGGTTATTATTTGCATCTTGAATGTGTAATTTTCTCTAAAATTTGTGTTTGCAAATTGATCCTTTTGCATAAGCACACATAAATAAAATTTTGCAAATATTTTCAAGAATAAAAGCCTTTATCATTTTCAGATCAAGCTGGTATCAGAGCATAAGTTTTTGAAGGCTTGATTATTTGCAAGTGTTTGTTTTATGATGCTCACAAGGTTGAAACTCACAAGAGGAGAAGGTCATCTTGTAGAGCCAAGTTCTCATCCTTCAAGAAGAAAGATTGTATTATCACCTCAAGCTTCAAGGAGGAAATCACCAAGTATGGCTCATGAAGAGAGTCATGAAAATTTTCCTACAGAAGATGAAGATCTCATAAAGGCTTTCATGGATATGAGGGAAATGATGAAAGTCTTGATGGAAGAAAGAAATGGAATATTGCAAGGTGAAAGCTCCAACCCTTCAAAGAACAAGGGAGACAGTGGTGATAAAACTCCAAAAGGAAACGGAGGGAATGGTGCTACTCCACCTCCCTCACCTCCATCTTCCTCTTCTTCTACTAGTTCACAACCTCTTCCAAATTCTCCAAGGGGACATGGTAAAATTCCTCCACAAATGCCTTTGTTAAAGCTTGATATTAAATTTGAATTGCCAATGTACAATGGAGAGGTAAATGCTGAGAAATTAGATAACTGGATTCATCAGATTGAGGTGTATTGTAGGATACAAAGAATTCAAGATGATGAAACTAAGATTCATCTTTCTTCTTTAAGATTGGATAGTGCAACACTTATTTGGTGGGAAGCCAAGACTCAAGAGGACATGAAGAAACATGGTAAAATTTTAACCTCTTGGAATGATTTTATTGTTGCAATTAAAAAGCAATTTTATCCGATTTTATTGTTGCAATTAAAAAGCAATTTTATCCATTCAGCATATATGCAAAGTTTTCACTATGGAATGACAAATTTTAGACAAGCTAAAGGGAAAAATGTGCAAAGCTTTTACTCAAGAATTTAGGAGAAGAGCTTTGGTTTTGGAGTAGATTTGTCTTCAAGAAACTTTACTCAAATACATTGGAGCTTTACATAGTTACTCGAGACATATAATACTCATGTTTAACCTTTCAAATCTAGATGAAGTTTGTGTTCAGCAACTCCATTTGGGTGCCAAGAGGAAGGAATGAAACTCATGAGGGTAACATGAAGCCTTTCACCATGGAGACAAGGGAAAGAGGAAGTTCAAGGGAAATGGAAAAAAGATGTTGCTAGCAAAAGAAAGAGGGAGATAAACTCTCATGTAAACATTGTCAAAGGATGGCCATGATGAAGACCATTGTTGGAAACTTCATCCCGAAAAGAAGACCCAAAAAGTTCGAAGAACAAAGGGAAGTCAAAGACTCCAAGAACCATACAACATGATTTAGGTTCTGGACTGCGATGAAACAAAAATTACAA
The DNA here is from genome assembly GCA_010110895.2 of Picea sitchensis. Classification (NCBI taxonomy): domain Eukaryota; kingdom Viridiplantae; phylum Streptophyta; class Pinopsida; order Pinales; family Pinaceae; genus Picea; species Picea sitchensis. Next base: position 151,532 of record SNQJ01S0017460.1, read on the forward strand.
ACATGGGTTTTCAAGGTAAGAAATATATTGCAAGTACTGGTTCTTCAATTAACAATAATCTAAATGTAACTAGACAAGAAAAAGAAAGAATAGAACTTTTCACATAAGGGTTGTTTCAAAAGCATACCAAGATAGATACTCTTTTGGATAACGGATCTCAAGCAAATCTTATATCTAAAGACACCGTCAAGAAATTAAAATTTAAACTCATCTCCACATCCCAAAACATACCCTCTAGGTTGATATGGCAATGTCAAATTGCGGTGTGATAAGAAGGTGAAGACTTAGGTTTGCCATCACCGCGAATTCCTTATAGATGAGGTAGAGCTTGATGTTATTCCCTTTGGATATCTATGGTATTGTGTTGGGAAGCCTGCCACATACATGATAGAGAGCCATTTTCATCACAAGTGAGAATAAGTATCACTCTTGGTTTAAAAATGGAGTTAAAAATGCTAGAGTACAAAGAAGATGAATTTGTCACTTGTAAAGGGAATGAAATGAAGAGATTAGTCACTAGTAAGAATTTTGTTCTCTTGATGATTAAACACAAAGATAATATTGAAAAAGAAGTTTCCAAGGTTGTGATGCAAATTTGAAATCTGATCTATATGAGGTTGTTAAGAAATATGATGAGGTGTTTCAGAACCAAAGGGATTACCTCCAAGAAGGGGTATCCCAACATGAAATACAATTGCAAAAAGATTGTCCTCTTCCAAACATTGGTATGTACTAGATGTTAGTCATGGAGAATGTTGGAAATCAAAAACAAATTGAAGAGTTGCTTGACAAAGGGGTCATCATGCCAAGCACATCAGCCATGTGGATGTCCAATTGTGTTAGTGCCAAAGAAAGATGGTACATGGTGGATTTCTGTGGCCTTGAACAAGATTACTGCAGAATAATCACTATCCTCCTAGAATTAATATCACTTTGATCAATTGAAAGATGCTAAGTATTTTACTAAGTTGGATTTGAGAATTGGATATCATCAGATTAGAATTGCCAAAGGAGACACATGGAAGATAACTTTCAAAAACAAAGCAAGGTTTGTTTGAGGGGATGGTAATGCCATTTGGACTTTGCAATGCTCCCCGCTTACTTTCATGAGAGTTATGAATGATGTCTTAAGGCCTTTTCTCTTTGATGATTGTGTTATTGTCTACTTGGATGACATTCTTGATTTTTAGCAAATCTTGTGAAGAGCATTTTAAGCATGTAAATCAAGTTTTAGATGTTTTGAGGAAAGCAAAGTTGCTTGAAGATTTCTAAATGTGAGTTTGGAAAACCTCACCATCTGGATTTGGGGGCATACATTGTTGGTGGAGGAGAACTAAAAAATTGATCCCAAGGTCAAGTCATATTGGAGTGGCCCAAGCCCAACAATGTGTGACAGAGGTAAGAAGTTTTTGGGAGCAACCCAATATTGGAGAAAGTTTATTGCTAACTTTCTTCAATTGCAGCTCCATTACATACAATGACAAGTGTCGCTATTTCCAATGGGGAGGCAAACAACAAAAGGCTTTTATTAATTTCTTTGAAGGGAGAAAATATAAGTTCAGCTCCAGTCCTTGCACTTCCTAATTTGAGACAACCTTTGAAATCCAAATTGATGCAAGTACTGCAATGGGAGCAGCCTTTGTTACAAATATTGGTAAGCCCATTTATTTACTCAAACTTTAAATGGTGCTGTGGATTAATTATCCTACATATGAAAGGGAGTTGTATGCATTGGTGCAAAGTGTGAAAAATGTCACTAGCCTTTGGGAAAGAAACCATCATTCACACATCATCAACCACTACAATACTTACAATCACAAACAAAGCTACAACAAGGCACTTTAGATGCATGGTTTTCTTACAACAATTCCACTTGGTCATAAGGTATAGGGAAGGGGCATTTATAACAAAGCTGCTGATATTCTTTCAAGGCCTATATTTAGTGCTTCATTTATTCTTAAGCATAGTCCCATCATGCATGAGCTATGTTGAGCAATATGCTTTAGGATGCTGATTTTAAAGAAGTATATGCAACTTTGTGTGATTCTAACCATGTTGAGGAATTGGATTACCATGTGCATGATAATCTTTTGTATCATCTTGGCAAGCTATGCATTCCATAGGGTGAAATTAACATAATAAGAGAAGCTCATTATTCTCTTATTGCTGGTCACTTTGGTGTAGGTAAGACGGTGGCTAATTTGCAAAGGTACCGCTATTGGCCTAAAATGAATGAAAGTGTTTCAAGATATGCAAGAGGATGTTCATTATGTGCCAAAATAAAACCTAGCAACATAAAGTCGGTTTGTATACTCCACTTCTCGTTCCTTCTCATCCTTGGGAAAGTACTGGACTTGTAGGAGGTTCACCTATGTCTAAAAAAATGATGATTATCTTTATGTTGGGGCTATTCCATTTAGCAAAATGTATTTTGATGCCTTGTAAGAAGAAGGTTGCCACCGAAAGAAAATGACACAAATGTTCTTCAACATGTTTGGGTACATTTTGGATTGCCTAAATCCATTATTTCTGGCCGAGATTCTCGATTTGTTGGAAACTTTTGGTCAAGTTTATGGGCACTCATGGACACCAAACTGTAAAAGAGCACAACTTTTCATCCAAAACCGATGGTCAAACAAGTGGTCAATATAACAATGGTGCATCTTCTTCTGTATTACAGCAAGTATCCTAAACTTTGGGATGAACATTTACACTACATTCAAAATGCTTTTACAATGAAGCTAAGCACTCTTCAACTCAAACATCGCCATTTGAAACATGTTTTGGCTATTTGCCCAAATCTCCTTTATATTTTATCTTTGGGAAGGATATTTCTATTGATGGTCAATATGACATTGATAGGGCGTAAAAGTTCATTGAACAAATTCAAATAATACATCAAAATGGTGCAAGAGCAGATGAAAAAGAGTCAAGCCAAGTAAAAGACAAGAAATGGTGCAAGCATCAGTTGATCATGCCTAAGTTGGAGATGAAGTTTGGCTTACATTAGCAAGGCTGCGCGAGAAGGTAAAACTGAAACCAATTAGATAATGGTCCTTTCAAGATTCTTGAGAAGATTGGTAACAATGCCTTCTGTTTTGATTTGCCTCCTTATATGCAAAATGTACAGCTTGTCAATGTTGAGAATTTGAAATTGTATGAGCCTCCTTTGATTGATGATCAAGGAGAACATGTTCAGATTCCTTCTATAGGATAAGTATATCCTAGAATATTCATGTAACCAAGGAAGACACAATCCTTGTAGGAGGATGAGAACTTCAAAACGGGGAAATGTGGAATATCTTCGAATTGGTCTTAAAGGCACAAATCCAAGCAAAGCCAAGTGGATTGAGGTTGGGAAGGTGAGGGAACTATACCCTCATCTTCAAATAGACTGAAAGTAGACTTTTGGAGGTCCAAAAGCTTTCCAATGGGGAGGTGTGATCCAGGGGATCAAATTTTGCTCAAAATTCAAAGTGCTCAGAATTGCTTCAAATCAAATAGGTGCGTAGGCCTCGTCGTCATGAACCCAACACAACTCGAACGAGTTCAAACAGACATCGGATGAGTGTGATATCGTGTTCTGTTCAAATTGTCAAATAGGCAAAAAACATTTGCTGACTGTATAGTCCATACAGTCCGTACAGTTGCTGACGTGGGATGGCCGTACACTAACGTGGCAAGGCCGTACGCTGATGTGGTAGGTGATGAGTTGGTAGACAGTTGGCAGTTGTGAGGTCAAATCATTTCTTGACACGTGGCACATTTTTGACAAGTGGGATGGTGCCACGTGGCCCAGACATGGGCTACCACGTGACACCGTATTTTATTTGGTTTAGTTGTTTAAAATTATATGGAGTCCATGGGGATCGAATCCCGGACCTCCCGCCATGGTGGAGCACCTTCACATGGCGTGGGTTACCAATATCCCACGCATTATTTCTTATTATATAAATGTGTTTATATTTATTTAAGTTTGATTTGTGTTAAGGTTTGGGCGCGGTCCGGGTTGGGGCTAAGCCCCAACGCCCATTCATATGCGGATCACCATACAACCACACTGCACACGCGATTCAAATGGATTCAAAGCCCCGCGCACGTTTGGACACTTGTTGGTTGCCCATAAGTTTAAAACTTAGCCCTTTTGTGTGCGGGGGACGCGGTCACATGACCCATGCGTCCAATGCCTTTGCGGTTAGGGGGCTAGGTTCCCTAACCGTTCTATAGTTGTGTGTGTGTTACGGTTATGTGCATGGTGCTAGGTTTAAGCACGGGAAAATGTGCAGAGGCTAGGTTGGATACACAGAGGTGCATTTTGGCGATCTAGAGACAAAAAGTTTGAAGGGGAACTTCCAAGAAGCCTATCTTCTTCAGTTTTTGGCCAAATCAGGTGCCGAAAAAGCCTAGCTAGGGGTTTTTGGATGTTCTGAAGCCATTGAAGCCATCTATTTGGAATTTTGAGCATTGTAAAGCACATATTTTATCAATTTGAGAAAATAATATAAAAGATCCATTGGAAGCTGGACCAGGAGATGTAGCCCAAGAGAGGGGTGAACTCCTTTATCATTTGCTGTGTTATGTGTTTACTATTCACTATTATTTGCTGGTTATTATTTGCATCTTAAATGTGTAATTTTCTCTGAAATTTGTGTTTGCAAATTGATCCTTTTGCATAAGCACACATAAATAAAATTTTGCAAATATTTTCAAGAATACAAGCCTTTATCATTTTCAGATCAAGTATGATAGAAATATTATCTTGGTCGACTAATAATCCATCCTTGCAAATGAAATTCCCAATAATGTTCCAAAAGGCATATAGACTATGCACTTCTTCAAATTCAGAAAAATTTGGAGCTGACGACATTGATCCAACATCAAGTGAAGGGATTGCATGTGCTCCTTTAGCAAAATGAACATTGTCCAATCATCCAAATAAACTTCAAGGAACTTGTGGATAAATTATGTGAAGGTGGCGACCACTATCCACAAAAAAATTGTGAGTGCATTCTTTAGTCCAAATGGCATCATTGTATAAGCAAGGGAACCCCACTCCGTTGTAAAGGTGGTTTTAGCTTGAGCTCCCTCTACAATATGAACCCGATGATATCCAAAAAATTCATCTGTAAAAGAGTAGGTTCTCGTCCTCCAACATTCTAGAGAACCTCATCGATGAAAGGGGTAGGGAAAGGATCATGCACACAACCTGCATTAAGGCTTCTTAGATATACATAGATTCAAATATCACCTATTTTATTTGGTTGCACCACCATGGGAATAATCCAATATGACTCTTCGATTTGGACAATGATTCCACCATCCATCATCCGATCCAAATCCTTGCACACCTTTTCTTCATACTTGGGATTTAATCAGTAAGGCCTCCTTTTGATCGACTTGAATTATAGTTTGAGATGAATTTTCATATCCCCCAGAGAACTTGTGATTCCTTTCATTTCTAAGAAGTTACTGGGAAACAAGTCCTCGTATTTTTTGATTAGGATGATGACCTAGGTGATAGTCTCCTTATCCCAATAGTATCCAATGATAATCATTTTAGTCGCTTCCTCAGTGTCGATGTTATGTGTCTTTGTCTTAATCAGACAACTATAGTCCAACGTAGCCATCTCTGTCTTTTTTCCCTCTAGCGTGCACTCGCCCTTGGATTATTTGATCTGTATTCCTTAGGGATCATCATTGTCAATATCTTCCACCTTGACCTTCCAACAATGGATGGCCTCTTTCAACTTTTCCACTGGTTGATGGTATGATCATACCATCTTTAGCATGACATCCTTTAGTTGATGGTGAAATATAAAATTCTTGATCGGAAGGAGTGCCTCCTTTTGAGTCAGATCCTCTGCGATAATGAAAAATATTGAGCAAAGATGTGTTCTTACAGGAACCAAGTTTTCCATTTGCCTTTGGAGCTCCTCCTGAATGTACCATTTCCTCATAACCATATCCATAGTATGAATAAATCGATGGACCCATTGGGTGTGATAAATATTCTTGGTATCCCATTTCCTCTCGCGGTAGTGAATGTGCTCCCAAGGGTATTCGATACTCTTGTACTGATTGACTAACACGAAGTCAGAGATTGGCTAGAACTTAACTTTGATCAATTCAACCACTTGTGGCCAGTCTTGTATGGTCATGCGATGTGTTTACCACCACCGTGAAAGTGTTCCTCTTAATATGACATCCATTTCCTAAACCCGTTAATCGTTGGGAACGATATTCTCCATATGTACTACGGATTCTTCCATGGGCCCCGTCCTATCAAATCATGGTGCATCACATGGTTCAGAGCCAAGACAACATACTACTTTAGTTATTTTAACACATCTACGGGTGGAGACCATACACCTTCTGCTTCCACCTCTCCATTGTGTCATTTGAATCAGTATCATAACAATTCATGCTCCTCCAACTCAACTCCCCATCCACTGTCGTATTGAAATAATCTTCCTTGCACCTTGTGATCTTGTAGATATTCTCAATAATAGAGATTTGTGTATCCTCATCTGTGGGCTCATTGTACATTTTTCCTTCATTAGGATGCAAAGGCGCTATCACACACATGATGTCAGTATCAAACGACATATGTTACTTCTTCATATTCAAGATAATATTGTTGTCGAAGTCCCAGTCAATGCCAAGTAAGGTTGGATAAGGATCAGAATCATCCATGATCTCGATTACTTCAAAATCATCCTTCATATTCACCCCTTTTATGTTCTCTTTGACTTGCCCCAATTGACCTATAGGATAAATTATGTACTGATTTTCCAACCGTAGCTGAATGGGCGACCAAACAAAGTTCATTTTAACCATCAATTCCCATGACTTGTTTGGAAGAATGTTCACGTTGGAACCCATATCTAACATGACCCCATTAATTTCATCTATACTAAGTTCAACTATCATTTTAAACTCTCTTCTAGTGCACTTATGCTTACTGTTTTGGCACAAATCCCTTTCAAGTAGGGGGGATGATATAACTCTAGCCATCCCTTATTCCCCCATGCAAATTGATAATATCTACGTCAACTTCCATGCAACATCTGGATCACTTAAAAATATTAAACATCAGAGCAAGAAGTTATGTACTTGGTCCTCATTTTTTGTTTCTCAACCTAAGTCACACAATTCTTCTTCTCATGTCGCATTCTTCACCAGAATCGACTAGCTTCACTAGACTCAATCTGTGATAGATGATCTGGTCCAACATTGTATTTCCTAGGTTTGAAAACAACTTCAAACTCAAATTCCTAAAATAATAGCAACCGAAAACACATTCTCCATCCAAACACTGGCGACCAAATACTTGAGTGCAAAATGGTTAGTGAAGAATTTAAATGAGGTCCCCAACAAGTAATAGCAAAACTTTTGCAAGGCATAGACCATGGCGAGGCCCTCACACTCAGCTATTGTATAATTCTTTTCAGTGTCAGATAGCTTGCGACTAGAAAAATAGACCAAATGATCAATATTCCCTTCGCTCGATGGCATAAGAACTTCTCCCAATGCAATGGACGAAGCATCGAAATGAACGTAAAAGAGCTTAGACCAGTTGGGAAAAACCATAATCGACATAGTGATGAGTTTATCCTTTAGGGTATCTAAGTCTTCCTAGAATTATCGTGTCCAGATATACTTGGTATATTTGAGCAGTAACTTCTCTAAAGGGGTTGTGATTATTGCATAGTTTTGAATGAACCGTCAGGAATATCTTGTATGACCCAATGTTGTGTGCAACTCATGAACCGAAGTGGGGGCCACCATATATAGTATGGTATAAATATTAGCTTGGTCGACTAATAATCCATCCTTGCAAACTACATGCCCAATAGTATTCCAAAAAGACATATAGAAGATGCAATTCTTCAAATTCAGAGAAATTTGGAGCTGACGACATTGATCCAACATCAAGTGAAGGGATTGCATGTGCTCCTTTAGAAAACTAAACACTGTCCAGTAATCCAAATAAATTTCAAGGAACTTTTTGATAAATTATTTGAAGGAGGTGACCACTATTTAAGAAAAAAATGTAGGTGGATTCTTAGGCCAAATGGCATCATTTTATAAGCAAAGGAACCCCACTCCATTGCAAAGGTGGTTTTAGCTTGATTTTCCTCTGCAATATGAACCTGATGATATCCAAAAAAGTTATTTGTAAAAGAGTAGGCTTCTCATCCTCCAACATTCTCAAGAACCTCATCGATGAAAGGGGTAGGGAAAGGATCGTGCACATATCCTACATTAAGGCTTCTCAGATATACATAGATTGAAATATCACTTGTTTTCTTTGGTTGCACCACCATGGGACTAATCCAATATGACTCTTCCATGGGGACAATGATTCCAACATCCATCATTTGATCCAACTCCTTGGACACCTTTTCTTTATACTTGGGATTTAATCGATAACGCCTCATTTTGACCAGATCGACGTCTAGTTTGAGATGAATTTTCATAGCCCCCAAAGAACTTGTGATTCCTTTCATTTCTGAGAAGATACAAGGAAACAAGTACTTGTATTATTTTATTAGGATGACGACCTAAGTGATGCTCTCCTTATCCCAATAGTCTCCAATGATAGTCATTTTTGGCACTTCCTCAATGTCGATATTATGTTTCTTTGTCTTAATCAGACAACCATAGTCTAGCACAACCATCTCTGCCACTTTTCCCTCCAACACACACTTGCCCTTGGATTCTTTGATCTGTATGCATTGGGGGTCATCGTTGTCAATATCGTCCACCTTGACCTTCCAATAGTGGATGGCCTCTTTCAACTTTTCTATCGGCGAATGGTATGATAATACCACCTTAGCATGGCGTCCTTTGGTTGATGGTGAAATATAAATTCTTGATCCGAAGGAGTGCCTCCTTTTGAGCTAGATCCTCTACGATAATGCATAATATTGAGAAACGTTGTGTGATTACATGAACCCAATATTCCATTTTCCTTCAGAGCTCCTCCTGAATGTACCATCTCCTCAGAACCATATCCATAGTATGAACAAATCGATGGACCCATTAGGTGTGACGAATATTCTTGGTATTCCATTGCCTCTCGCAGTAGTAAATGTGCTCCCGATGGTCTTCGATATGCTTGTAATGATTGGCTAACTCGAAGTCAAATATTGGCTAGAACCTAACTTTGATCAATTTATCCATGTGTGGCTAGTCCTGTATGGTCATGCGATGTGTTTCCCACCACCGCGAAAGTGTTCCACTTACTGCGACATCCATTGCCTAAAGCTATCGATCATCTGGAACTATCTTCTCCATCTGTACTAGTTATTCTTCTATGGGCCTTCTCCCATCAAATCATGGTGCATCACATATCTCAAATCCAATCCAACGTACTACTTTAGTTATTTTAGCACATCTACGAGTAGATACCTCATACTCCTTCTGCTTCCACCTCTCCATCGTGTCATCCGAATCAATATCATAGGACTTCATGCTCCTCCAACTCAGCTCCCCATCCACCATTGAATTGACATAGTCTTCCGTGTGCCCTGTTATCTTTTAGATATTCTCAATAATGGAGCTCTTGTATCCTCATCTACCGCTTCAATGTACCTTTCCCCTTCATTAGGATCCAAAGGCATGATAACATGTAGGATGTCAATATCAAACGACATGTGTCACTTCTTCATATTCAAGATAATATTGTTTTCGAAGTCCTAGTTAGTGCCAATTATGGTTGGATAAGGATCATAATCATCCATGATATCGATTACTTCAAAATCATCCTTCATCTTCACCCCTTCTATGTTCACTTTGAGTTTCTCCAATCGACATATAGGATAGATTCTGTATTGATTTTCGAACTGCAGCTGAATGGGTGACAAAACCAAGTTCATTTTACCCATCAATTCCCATGACTTGTTTGGTGGAATGTTCATGTCGGAACCCAGATATAACATGACCCCATCCATTTCATAACTATCGAGTTCAACTGTCATTTTTTTCAGGAAATGAGAGACACTTCCAAACTAAACCTAGAAGAGGAGAAGAAGAATTTAATCAAGAACGTAAATGACAAAGCAATCACACAGTACACAGATATTTTACCTTGGAAATCCAAACCAGAAAAACCAACATTCCTTGAGTGTTCTTCTCTCATGTTGTCTTATTCAATCTGAATAAAAGGTTACATGTCTAACCTTGGTCCACACCTAAGAAACAATTGACATCATACCCTCTTGTCTATGCAAGAACAATACTGTAGCCAATCCATCTTACATCTACATGACCGAAAACCTATGATTTATTCATTTTCATATTCATTATCCTTTATGGAATTACAACACTCTTCTTTATAGGATTTACAACAGGAAAAAAACTAAATAATTGACGCCCAAAAACGGATATAGATCCATGTAGATCATTGGCTATGAATCTCGCAAATATCAATATTTTGTTACAGTCAATTCCAATTCATATAACCAGTTGACTATCGGTCAACCTTCATTTGGTGTTTAGTCAGTCACCACACATCCTCCTGTCGACCTGTTGTTGGTTGACCTCTTCAACTTGTTGTCGATTCCTTTTCCATGTCGAACTGCCTCAACCTTCAACTTCAAATTTACCTGGTCGAATTACCTTGACCTCTGACTTGATTTCGATCCACCTCAACTTTGACCATAAGTCAATTCACCTTGACTATACTTTCATTGCAAAAAATATAACTACCAAAAATTCTCCCACTTGTTGTCTTCTTTGTTGAAACACAAGATTCCTAAAATTTTGTTCACATACCTAGGGAAGTAATGCCCATTGCCTCTTTGCACCAAGAGAACTTCACAACATTCACAGACTTGGTCAACGAGTCTGCTATGTTTTCCCTACTTTCTCCAGTAGCACCTTGTTACTTTCCACCATATCTCTTACAAAATGGTATTGTACATCAATGTTCTTAGTATTCGAATGATAAGCAGGGTACTTTTCTAGAAATATTTTTCTTTGATTGTCGCAACTTATCTTCATATCTCTCTTCTCAAACCTGATTCATGAACACATCGTTTGCATCCATACCGCTTCTTTTCTTCCATGAGTGGACGCCATGTATTCATATTCTATTGTTGACAAAGCTACGACTTCCTGTCACTTAATCATCCAACTTATTGCTCCACCAAACAGCTTGAAGACATATTCGTTGGTCGACCTATGTCGATCCATATCTCTAGGCCATTTGGCATCGAAAAATACATGTACATTTAATTTACCACTGTCACCTCGAGGTCTTCCTTGGTAGCATATAGCATAGTCCTTTGTGCCAAAAAAATACCTGAATAATATCTTGATAATAGTCCAGTTCTCCTTTCCAGGTGTTGACATGTACCTTCTCAAAACTCCCACTTTATGGGAAATGTCTAGTCGAGTGCATACCATCACATACATTAGACTACCAACAACACTTGCATAGGGAACACATTCCATGTCCTCTATTTCTTCCTATTTCTTTGGACAATGTTTAGCAGTTAGCCTTTCTCCCACAAGAATTGGCACCTTCACTAGTTTGCAATCCTGCATGTTGAACCGTTTAAAAGTTGTTTCAATATACTTCGTCTGATTCAACTAGAGCTTTCTAGTGGCTCGATCTATCTTAATCTCCATTCCCAGAATGAATTTATCTGCACCGAGATCCTTCATGTCGAACTTGGAGGATAGATTCTTCTTCACCTCCTTTATTGCGTCCATGTTGTTTCCAATCAACAACATTTCATCGACATACAAAGATACATATATGAAACAACCACCTTCTTCCTTGGAATATATGCAATGATCAACTTTTCTTCTCACAAATCCAAAACTAAGGATGTATGTATCGAAATTTTGGTACTACATCCTTGGCGAGACCGTAGAGGGATATTTTTAGTTTGCACACAAACTCTTGCTTTCCCTTTACTACAAATCCTTCAGGCCGTTTCATGTAGATTTATTCTTCCAGGTCCCCATGTAGGAATGTTTTCTTCACATCCATCTGTTCTATTTCCAGATCGAATGTTGCAGTCAAATAAATTAGTACTATAATGGAATTTAGTTTTTCTAGAGGGGCACAAATATCACCGAAGTCAACTCCCTCGACTTGGGAATAACCTTTCACTACCAGTCAAGCTTGGAACTTCTCGACTTGTCCTGCGACATTCATCTTCTTCTTGAATACCCATTTGCTACCGATGGGATTTATTCCACTAGGTAACTTGACTAAATCCCATGTATCATTCTTATGCAAGGATTCCATCTCTTCGACCATGGAGTGCTTCCAGAGTTTACCTTATACTGAGTCGACTGCCTCATCGACCGACTTGGGCTCATCATCGATGGAAATTAGCACGAATGTGGATCAAAAGTCAGGAAGACTATACCTTTTGACTGGTTTTATTATTCTTTTTGACCTCCTTTCCACTGGATTTTGTTGTTCCACCTCTTCCTCATATTTAGTCGACTCATCTGAATCATCTTATTTGTTCCTCAATTCAAACTGCAACATCTCAGGATTATTCTCGGTCTAAACAAATTATTCAGACTCAAAATTACCTCCGACTTCTTTGAAAACCAAATCTCGACTGTACATTATTCTCATTGATGCAAGATCTTAGATTATTATTTTTTCATTCCTTCTTTATATCCAATGAAAATACATTTGACTTCCTTCTTGTCCATCTTGCTCCTCTTTTCCTTGGGAACATGCACAAATGCATCACAAGATAATAATTTGAGATGTGAAACCGAAGAATTCTTACCCGACCATACCTCATGTGGAGTCATTTTTATTAGAACCGACGAAGGAGGAATATTCACCAGATATCTTGTAGTGGAAACTGCCTCTGCCCATAATTCTTGTGTGAGCCTAGCACCACTGAGCATGCTCCTTGCCTTATCCATCAACGTTTTGTTCATTCTCTTGACAACTCCATTTTGTTGTGGGGTATATGGTGTGGTATTTTTGGCATGCTATGGCACACTTCTTACATAACTGATCAAATTATTTTCCACAGAATTGACCACCATCATCAGTTCTCAACACCTTAATCTTCTTATCTATCTGGTTTTCTACAAGAGCTTTGAACTCTTTAAATTTCTCGAAAACCTTTTATTTCTTGCTTAGGAAATATATCTATTTCTTCCTAGAAAATCATATATGAAGGATACATAATACATGGATCCACCAAGTGAAGGCACTGTAACCGGGACAAACACATCACTATGAACCATTTCTAGAATCCCATTTTCCCTTGTTTCTCCAGATGGGAACCTCACCCAACTTTTTTTTCCATATATGCAATTTTTACAAAATTTGACCTCTAAACCACATTAAGGAAAACCTTCAAGCATACCTTTGTTGTGCATAGCTTGAAGTCATTTTTCTCCAATGTGTCCCATCCTCTCATTCCATAGTCTGGTTAGGTTGATTTTATCATATCTTGTCGATTTGGTTTGTATCAACTCAGAATGATTTGGTTCGAGTTGAGTCGAAGTCGAGTCGACTTCAAGAGAAATGATGTTGTTGCATCCATTCAAGTCAACATTCCCTAATAAATTATATAGGGTTCAAATCCGAACTCCTTTCATTAAGACCATTTCACCTCTGACCATCTTGCATGAATCCTTCTGAAACAGAGTGTGTACACCAGCTTCACTCATCTTACTGACATATATCATATTTCTTTCCATACCTAGAATGTGTAGCACACTTGGAAGGGTTCTTTTCCTCCCATCCTGTAGTATCAGTCGAACTCTTCCTTGTTCGACAATTTTGGTTGTCAAGTCATCCCCCAAGAACACATCACCTCCATCATATTGTTCATACTCGCAAAACCATTCTCTATGTGGTGTCATATGATAGGATTCTCTTGAGTCGATCAACCAAACACCTTGATCTGACTGTGTACTGGTCGATGCCAGGTACACATCACCTCCCTTATCTTTGGTTGTATTTCTCTTAGTCGACTTCTTCTCGTCAGATCTTGTACTAACTTCCATCTCCCTCAATTTACAGTCCTTTTTGTAATGTCCAACTTTACTGCATTTCCAACATCTCCTTGTCGACTGAATTGATGATTTTGATCTACCCATAGACTTATACTTTCTACTGGAGAATTTTCCTTTATCTCTTTCATCCAGTCGACCTCTCACCACTAAAGCATCTTTGGTCGATCCTTCCATGTTCTTTCTTCTCATTTCTTCTGAAAACAGAGAAGAAACCATGTCTTCTAGCACTAGTGTGGTTGTATTATTCCTTATAGCCACAACTAAGCTATCCCAGGAGTATGACAAAGAACATAATAGGATTATATGCTTCTCCTCTTAGTGATTTTAATATCCATAGATGATACCTGGCTTAAAATGCTGTTAAACACGTTTAAATGCTCAATCACTGAACTGCCATCACTCATTCTCAGAAGATACAGTTTCTTTCTGAGAAACAACTTATTTACTAGAGATTTCAATTGGTATAGGATTCCCAACTTGTCCCACATTGTTTTGTCCGAATCTTCACCTGAGACATTCAGTAGTACCGAATCTAAGAAAAGAGTCAAATCGTACTTCTTAGTCTTATTTCGAGTTTTTCCCATTATTCCATCGACATGCCTGTCGATTGGGTCCTTGGATAGACCGCTGTCCATTTTTCTCGATCCAGAAGAAGATATTCCATTTTAAGCTTCCAAAGCTAAAAATTATGGCCATTGTATTTTTATACCTCTATTCTTGAACTTCTCACCATTCTTTACCATGACCTTTAACACAATTTATGACTTACAACTCTTACTGTACCTAGGGTTTAGTTTTCATATTCAAGATTGGTAAATCAAGATCTGATACACTCGTGAAATCATAACACAAATATGATACCACTTGTCAGGAAACAAGAGACACTTCCACACTAAACCTATTAGAGGAGAAGAAGAATTTAATCAAGAACATAAATGACAAAGAAATCACACAGTACACGGAGATTTTACCCTAGAAACCCAAACTAGGAAAATCAGTATTCCTTGAGCGTTATGCTCGCTTGTTGTCTTATTCAATATGAATAAAATTTTGCATGTCTAACCTTGGTCCACACCTAAGACACAATAGACATCATACCCCCTTTCATGTGCAAGAACAACTCTGTATCCAATCTGACTTACATCTACATGACCAACAACCTACGATTTATTCATTTTCATATTCATTAGCCTTTACGGCCTTACAACACGCCTCTTTATAGTATTTACAATAGGAAAAACCATAAATACTTGGTGCCCAAAAATTGTTACATATCCATGCATATCATTGGCTATGAATCCCACAAATCTTGGGATTTTGTTACAACCGAATCCAATTTGTATTAGCAGTCGACTACCAGTCGACCTTCATTCAGTGTTCAATCAGTCACCACATGTTTTCCTATCGACCTCTTGTTGGTTGACCTATTCAACTTATTTTCGATGCATTTACCATATCAAACTACATTGACCTTTGAATTCGAATTTACCCGGTCAACTTACCTCGACCTACGACTTGTTGTCGATCCACCTCGACTTCGACCGTCATTCGATTCACGTCGACTAGAATTTCATTGAAAAGAATATAACAACCCAACAATTTTGAACTCTCTTTTAGTGCACTTTTTCTTACTAACTTGGCATAGATACCTTTTGGGTGGGGGGGTGATACAGCTCTATCCATCCCTTTTTCCCCTATGCAAATTTCTAACATCTGTGTCAACTTCCACGCAACATCAGGATCACTTAAAAATATTAAACATTAGAACAAGAAGTTATGTAATTGGTCCTCATTTTATGTTTCTCAACCTAAGTCACACAGTTCTTTTTCTCACATCACATGCTTCAATTCTTCTGATACATGTTCCTCTATTTATCTCTGCTTGATGCATCATAACTCTTCTTTTTTGCACACTTCTTCGAATGACCTCTATGTCACTCTGCACTTCCTCATGGATCTGGGACTCTTCAAGTGACCTCTCTATCACTCACTACATTTCCTCATGTATCCATGACTCTTCAAGCGACCTTTCCATCATGTGTTGCATCTCTTCTCATGCTCTTTCTTCCTCTATGGAATTATATGCATTGTAGAAACTTATTTTGTTGAGGAACATCATACTTAGGAGGGGGTTTCACTACCTTTCTTATCCTCCCCTATGTTTTCTAACCCGAGATTTCACCATGCTCTAAGTCCCTTCTCGTATTGGTTCCACCTCAAGTTATCATCTATACATCAACCTCATCATCCATTTTCTTGGTTTCTGTGAGGCTCTGCAGTCACCATATTTCAATGTTCCTTCTTCTCTTCCCACTTCTTCAGTAAGTCAGGACAATCCTCTATGACATTCTTGGGGCTGTAGTAATACCCACTGAGAGCACATAGTTTGGTACAAAATTTGGACACATGGCCTATATATCCATAGTTAAAACAAATTGGTGGTCTACCTCCCCCTTCTCCATAGCCTCAGTTGGAGTGACCAACATTTGTTCACATCATGTCCCATAGATTTGCAAAATTTGCAGAATGGGGTATGATGTGTCTTTTGATATTTCTCTAGTATTGGGAAACGGGGTGGCACATCGCCCCACTACCTGAAAAATTTTCACCACTTCGTCTGAGGTCCAACTAGAAATGGAATCGACGCACCCATCACCATATAGTTTCTGAGTGTAGGACATTCATCTCTATGATGACCCTATGATCTGCAGGTTTTCCACCATACGTACTCACACAAAACTTTTACCTTTTCCATGTCTTATGGTTGTATCGTCAGGTTAGCTAGCTGCTACTGTACTTGTGCCAACCCTGCCAATGTATCTCCTCCTCCTGGTGTAGCCTCTAGGTGCATTGCAATATCCATGGCTTCTTCCTAAGTAGTCACCTTCTTTTGGATGATCATGACTCATATATGGGGAAGTATGCCTACAATGAACCATTCTCTATGTTATGCATACTGGATCTAGAACGTTAACCTATCCAACAAAATATTGAACCATTGTTCATAATCCCCCACGATTTGTCCCGATTTATACTTAATATCCTTAATATTTGTAATGCATTGAGATTCTGATTTAGGATTTTGAAATTCCTTAAGCATATCTCTCTTAATCTCTATCAGGAACCTCGAAGGTTCTGTTGGTGCAGTGGCCTTGTACTTCATATACCACATTAGGGCTCTGTTCCTGAATGTGGTCTCTAGTTGTGAAATCTTTAATGCCTTGTCTTTGATCCTCTTCATAGACCATATCGCCTCGTAGGTGAACCAATGCTTCTCTGCATCATATCTACCCATTCCATGGAACACAGGTAACCTTAGGGTACTATTCTGATTCTCCATGCTTAATCTTGAACTCAATCCTCTAAACTGACTATGGAGTATCACAGACATTGGTATTGATACTGTTCCTGGTGAAGTAACACTAACTTCATATTCTTCTTCACTCATTGCTTCTCTTCTTTCTCCTCCTACTCTTTCTTCTACTCCAATCACCTCATTGTATGTTGTTCTTTCTTCTTGGCTACAAATGCACAAAGTGGGTGATTCAAAGGGGGGGTAACTCCATATTCTTATAAAATTGCTTGTGACGGAACCCAGAGAGTTTCCTACTTGCAATTGCGCAAGACAATCCACTATTTCTAACTCATCTCCCCCGCCACTAGGGGTTCCTTCATCTTCCTCTCCTACCTCTACACCTCTACCCTACACCTAGTCTTCCTCCAATTTTACGACACTTTGCAACAACCAAGGGGTTCATACTTTGGCTTATGGGCCCCTACTATCACCACTACTAGTATCTCCATTGGATACCCTACTCTTAATGCTGTGCCTCTTTGCAAACGTATCCTCATATGTTCTCCTCTCTTACACAACACCTTCTGCAACATTTCCTCCTAGTGCAGTATCCTGCCTCTTCATCTTGGGCCTCACCCATCTTCATGCACCCCTTACTATCCTTCTTCCACTTCTTTGTTCTACTCTCCTCCTTGAATAAAATCTTCTTGCATATCTTTCGACTCTCTCTCTCTCCTTTTCTCTTATGAGTCCATCTTATTCCTCACCTCATTTTAACAAATTTTGGATCCTCCTCAATGGATCCATATCCTCTCTCACTCTCCCCTGTATTTTCATCCTCCCCTAGTGTTATGGGAGTCTACTCAGCCATATTTTAAGGGTTCATGTGCATGAGCCCCTTTTCCATGAACATTATCTTTATCTAGAGTGGGATTTCTTCTAGAAACTTTTTCTTGGGGCCTTCCGCGAACTTTGTTTTAACTTCGTTGAAAGATTCAATGTTCTCAACTACAAACTAAATTATATAACCTTCCTTCACCTGAGAAAACCATAAATTGATGGCTCGAGTACACTTGTTATCCAATTCCTTCAACCTATCGATTGTGAATTGATCCAAGACCAATGGTTCTTGCAGCCTCAAATTACTATCATTATCACTCAACCTCTTCAATCATTCATACAATAGACATGGAAATTCAAAAAATAAAATTTCATGCATATTAGAGTAGAGATACTTGTCCTTCCATCGCTTCATGTTGGTGTTTAGAACTTGAGTTTCCTGCCGAGAAAACTCATCTTCCTTTGCAGTCAACCAATATTGAATTATTCCCGTGATGGATACCACCTCATTCTTTTCATTCGTCACTTAATACAAAACCTTCAGGTCCTAGCAATATAACCATTTGTTGGCTTGTTCCATGCTTGTGCGCATCCTTCTTAACACTAGGGGGTTGAAGACCCAGGGTTCATCCAGATTTGATAAAAAAAAAACCAAGGCATCGACATATCAATCCTTATCCAAATATTGAAGAAGGTTTCACTTGAGATTGCATGAGAATCATAAAGACCATCTGATCTTGTGTCGATGATGAAGGACTAATTACACAATAATCCATTCGATTTTTCATTCATAGAATCCATTGCAGACTATTTAACAACCAACAATGTATATCGACAACAAACAAATTCAATGGACACATGCTCAACACATCATAAGACCAAAATCAATGTAACTTTATTATCTTTATTCAACCATTCACATACATACATTAAGCAACTTGTCAATTGACAACAACAACACTCTACTTTCTTATACAATTTCCCAGTATTACATTACATAGAACCATGTGCTTTCCTTCAAAATATACATATATGATTGGTTCAGAATTACAACCAGAGACATTACAAACCTAGGCTTAGAGCAAGCTCAAGGACATGGACTAACAACAATAACAATACCCACAACCATCAACCAACAACCCTCTTTTTGCCATGGTTTCTCCCTTTTATCTTCTTCTTGGCTCTAGTGCTCTTGTCACTTTTAGTTCTTCTCCACTCACTCCTATGACTTCCAGTCACGCATGCTTCTGTCACCCACATGCATTCCACATAACCTCTTTGGAATCGTAGCAATATTAACTACCTTGTCAGCTCACCTTCTTACTGCTCCATGATCCCTCGTGTGTTTTTTGTAGGAATCATTTGGGGAGATTTCTTGAATATTCTTTTCTTGATTCCGACATGCATGCGATGTCTTCTTACTTTTTGGCACACATCAAAAAACTCAGATCGATGCACATTGGCGGAACTGGAATTGATGCACATTAGAAAAACTTGGATTGGCCCATGTGCCTCATTTCATTCTTTATGCAACTGATTGAGCACGCGTAAAAATTAAATAGGCGCACACAACTTTGTTTGTGCGCACACACAATATTTATCCAAAACTTTGGGTCCCAACAATTAGGAGGTTAATCTTCTAGGTGTAGATATTGAAAGAGATTGAAGTGAATGGTTGTTGATGAATCTAAAAAATTAAAATAAATAGTTGTTGACGATTCTAAAGGAAACGTTTTTACCTAATAAGCTACTTATACCTATAAGGGACAAAAGTATTGAAGATAAAGTATGTGTTTGAAGATAAAGAGTGATGCGCTAAAATAAAATTAAAAGCACATGATTACTAGTGAATATAATGGACTTCTTGATTATATGTTAGGGGGTTAATCTTCTAGGTATATATATTGAAAGAGATTGAAGTGAATGGTTGTTGATGAATCTAAAAAGTTAAAATAAATTGTTGTTGACAATTCTAAATGAAATATTTTTTCCATAATAAGCCACAATATACCTATAAGGGACAAAATGATTGAAGATAAAGTATGCGTTTGAAGATAAAAAATGATGCACTAAAAGAAAATGAAAAGTAAAGGATTACTAATCAATAGAATGACCTTCTTGATTATACATTGGGAGGTTAATCTTCTAGGTATATATGTTGAAAGATATTGAAGTGAATGGTTGTTGATGAATCTAAGAAATTAAAATAAATAGTTGTTGACGATTCTAAATGAAAAAAAATTCCCTAAAAAGACACCTATACCTATAAGGGAAAAAATGATTGAAGATAAAGTATGCATTTGAAGATAAAGAATGACGTGCTAAGAGAAAATTAAAAATAAAAGTTTACTATTCAATAGAACGACCTTCTTGATATGTTAGGAGGTTAATATTCAAATCTATCTCATTAGTCTATGAGGTTATATGAAAAATGACAATATTGAAAATTTATATGAAAAAATCACCTCAAATCTATCTCTATGACGAAAATGGTATTCTAAAAAATTACATATAAGTGGAAAACAACATCTTTCAAACCCATACTATGACCAAGGATGTAAAATTGTAAGAAGAGATATTATAACTTGTTGGAACAATAGGTTCATCTCACCTATGGATATTCTAGAAACAACCAATCAAAAATTAAATATCAACTAGGAAATTCAACTGATAGGTCAACTTGGTAGTCAACTATTTATTTAGTCCAACCAAAGGTGGTCCCAACCTAGTAGATCAGTGCACAAGTTGAGGTAAAAAATCTAGAGATTTGGGTCCATCTAAGGTGATCAAAGTTGACTATGTCTTCCTCATTTTAAAGGAGCTAGTTCATATATATATATATATATGGATCAATCTATCATGGTGGTATATGTAATTTTTTGTGTTATCCATTATATGTTGAGATATGCTCATTGATGCTTTGGTGGCATAATAGTGTCTATTGACACCTCCATTCCTTGGAATTAATTGTTATTCACTTGTGTAATTCCTTGGTTCTCCAACATGGTATCAAAATTGTTGGTTTGAGACCCAACCTGTTGTTTGCAAGATTCTTTGGACATTGTCATTGGCATGTGCTCCTATTGAGTTGGGTCTCTCTAGTAGATTGACTTAGAGTTTCGACTTGCAGATTGGATTAGTGTTTAGATTTGTTGAGTGATATGAGTTTTAAGAAAAACTTGTGGCTTTGAATGGCCATAACTATGGTATGTGGCACTAGACATGGAAATGATATTGAAGAGCAAAGCACTTTGGTATCTTACCAAAACTATAGTTTTAAAACATAATGATGATCAATAGAAGTTTTTCATCTATGGGAAGAAGGACGAATCTAAAGGACTTATAACAAACTACATCTCCAAGGATGTTTTCTTTCATTCAATTAGAATCGATTGTTTGAATCAAGTATTAAAGAAACTAAAGGATTTTTTTGATATGATCGATGAAAGATAGGTTATGTAGATTGAGAAAGAGTCGATATCTCTTAATCCTCTCTCGTTTGACAGGATTGAAGATTATTTGGATCGTGTGAAGGAGATTCAATTGAAATTGGGTGAATGTGGAAATGATTTTCCAAAAAAATAATGTTGGTTTATTGAATTGATATTGATGAAACTAAAAACACCATTTAATGTTTAGTGTTAAACATTTTGTACTAGTTGGGCCCCTAGAGAAGAAAACAAAGGATATGCTTTTGATCCTTTATATGATTTTTAAATTAGGGCACATGAGAAGTTTGTGGATTAAAGTAAACTTGAGAAAAATAAACAAGCCCATTTTCTTAAGGGAAGATGTCGGTAGAACTACAAAGAAAGATGTTAAGGATATAATAAGGGATAATAATAGGAATTTGTTGACTAGACCAAGAAGAAGAAAAATGATGATTAGAAATCAACTAAGAGATGTAACAAAAAGAAGGCCTATTTATATTATGGCAAGATAGGGCATGTTGAGAAGGTTTGTTAGAAGAAGATCAAAGATATTAAGGATTATGGTCAAGAAGACTAGTTGACCAACCAATCTACAACATTGAAATTTAGAAGTTAAGGGATATAACTACACTTTCTCCATTATTAATTCTTACGCATTACATGCTCACACTTCTAAAACTGAGTGGATAATTGACTCCGATTGTTTCCATCATATGGTTTAGAATACTTCTCTTTCTTCTTCATTAAATAAATCTCCAAAAGAAAAGATATTTGTTGTGGATGGCTATACACTTACTATTGTTGATTTTCATAGGATTAAATGTCATAATGGTGCACCAATGATGTGTATCATGTACCAAGCTTGAGTAACAATTTGTTGTATGCACCCTAACTAACTGAGGCTAGTAAGAAGGTTGGATTATGGCTTGGTAGTTTTGTTGAAGGACATGGACATTGAATTTGTTGTTGTTGTTGTTGTTAAGGGTATTATTGACCCTAAAAACAAACTATATATATTTTTTGATTTCCCTAAGAAAGATCTAGGACCTACATCACTCTTAACCAAGTTTGATGATCAAATCATAATTTGGCATGGAATACTTATATATTTGAATTTCCAAAGTATGAAATTGATCTGGTGATGTTTAATATGGTTAATGGACTACCTATAGAAGTTCCCTTTGATGGTGCATGTGAGGGGTCTATGCATGGAAAGAATCATTAGGATGCATTTGAAATAGGGAAGGCTTGGAGAGAAAAGAATCATTTGGAACTTTTCCACAATGAAATTTGTACAATGAACCACCAGTGAAAAAGGAGTAGCTGACTACCAAACCCTAATTTTTTTTGGTAACATGATATGGCCCCAAGGGGAATTATGTATATGTAATGGGGTAAATGCATATGTAATAGTGGTTTTCCTAATAAATTTCCCACATGTGCAATGTGTAAATAGGTGCATATAGAGATTATGTAGTCATCATTGAAAGAGGACATGTGATTTGGATATATGAATGTATTGGGGTATTTGAAGGAGGTTATCATATTCTTTAAAGAATTGTTGTATAACTCATCTATATTATCTCTTTTGGAGTTGTACTCCATGCTCACATTTTGTGCAAATGGTGTGTACTATGATTTATTATGATCTCTTGAATATTTGTTACATAACATAATATCAACCATTTTTGAAGCTAAAATACCAAACATGATACTCACTCGAATGATAGAATAACAACAATTTTTAAAAACTTCCATTTCAATGATGAATAATAAAATAGTAGATATAAAAATTTCATCGTCACCATTGTCAATCTTAATTATACTAAAATCACCTTCTAACTCAAATCTTAAATGTACATTTGATGCATGACACCCATAATACCTAAACTTTGGAATGAGAGGTATCATTTTAATGTCCAGAATGCCATAACAAGAATTATATTAAACATTTTGCAAACATGTGTTGACAATAAACAAATCTCTTGTATTTTTTTTTTATCGAATAGTACATGCAACAAGCCATTTGCGGAATTTTGGTGATTGGGTTTTTTATATTTCATAGCACATAGTTCCATGTCTTTTTGATTAAAAAACATTTACATAGGAATTTTCTTTACCTATAGAGAGAGAAAAACTTGCAGGCTTGAGTTATACAATGCATGGCCAATGCTACTTAAAAATGCACTACTTAACACTTCATACTAATTATAAAGACCCTTGGTTATATTGTTACATGGGAAACTGTGTTTTTAACTTCTTGAATAATATCTGCTTAACATTACAATATAACATCCTCAACTCACCCAATGCATTTCATGGGCGAATTTTTTCCAAAGGAAAATTATTTCAAAATTATATTAGTATAATTTCTTTTACAAAGCAGGTCCACATCGAAAGGAGGATTCGACTATTACTTTATAGCTCAAATAGCCCCAAAGACAGTTGAAGTACTATGCTGAAATTCAAAAACTTATATAGTCCCATTGACCTCGGAATGAGAAACTAAGAAGGGGAATTGAGGCCCTAAACTTTAATCACATCTTTAAAACAAAGACATTGCACAACTTCTTCTAAGTTTAATATTCAAAGATGTTAAGGAAGGAATGAGAGCTTTCTTCTCCATTTTCCTAATGGAAAAATGATAGTCTACCTTTAGTTTCTTTTAGAGCCCTCTTTGATAGAAGATTTGCCTCTTTATTATGCTCCCTGTAGATATGCTGAAAACTGATATCTTTGAATTTACTTGCCAGATCCAAAGTTTTTAATTTCCAGCTTTCAATATTCATCGAGTTGAGCTGGCCCTGCTGCTTTATCTAGTCGATAATCACTTTCGAGTCCCCCCAAGATTTTTATTTTATCTATCGACCAAAGCATAGCCAAAAAAAACGTCGACTTGTCTAACTCTATCATGCACAACTTAAATTACTATAAAAACAAAGTAGATTTAGCTTAGATTCGCATAGAAGTTTGAGAAATATTGATTTATATTCATATTTGTTAATTTTTTTTAATAATATATGTTATTTATATGCTACTTATGTTAACTTATTTATATGATATAAGTTAATGTTTTATTATTTATATATGTTATTTTTGCAATATATAATATTTAGCTTTCATATATCTTATTTATTTTAATTTGTAAGAAATACCCCTTTTTAGGTTTATTTACTACCAATGACGAGACGAGGAGGAGGCACTTGTGTGTTATTGAATAGTTCAATGTGATAACATGAAATTACAATTATGGATTGTAACTTCCACGAATTAATAAGATAACATTACATATTAGAGTAATCTAAAATTGCATTGAATTGAGATGCACAATTAATTAATTGACTTATACATATACATGGTTGCAATTAGGTTGATTCTAAATTTACATGTA
Organism: Picea sitchensis; assembly: GCA_010110895.2. Taxonomy (NCBI): domain Eukaryota; kingdom Viridiplantae; phylum Streptophyta; class Pinopsida; order Pinales; family Pinaceae; genus Picea; species Picea sitchensis. The sequence continues at coordinate 176,505 of SNQJ01S0017460.1, forward strand.
TATGGTTGTAATTAGGTTAATTCTAAATTTATTGGAATAAAGAGTAATAATATTTAATTTGATTTCAAAATTAACTATTATTACTAATGCCCAAAATTAATTCTACAATGTATATAATTTCACAAGAATTGCACTTTAAATTTCTTCCCAACTTTTAACTCTAAAAATAATTAATATGTTTTAGGTATACAACCTAATTATTATTTATTCCAATATACAAATACTAACTCAATACTCTATATATTTGTTGGATATATGTGCTTATACTTTAATTCAAACCTTTAACAAACAAATAATTGATATATTAAATTAATCCAACTTAACAATTATTTTCAATTTGCATAATTAATTAAATACTATGTATTAACATATAATGAAATTAAATGGTCGTCATATCTAATTAAAAGTCAAACTACTACTTTTATTTTAAAATACATAGTAGTAATAAAGACCAGGCTCAAACGTCCACGTACATGCATTTACTTCGATTCCCCAAACAAACTCTCCCACAACACTAGCTCATGTTCTGGCTGATCCTGAGTGTTGTTTAACGAAATTGTTTCTTGAACCGAAGTTGATAGTGACGACGATGCAAAGCTATCCCTCACCTTATTATTATTATTGGAATTCACATAGCTATCCCTCACCTTATTATTATTATTGGAATTCACATTCTTGTTTTATTGTTCTTAGGGGGAGAAATGGAAGGGAGTTGGTCCAATGTGGCATACCTGGTCGCATGCGAGCTAAATCTTGTGATGGGATAGTGAAGACGTAGAGGGTATAGAGGGAATTGAATCTGGTAAGATATGGCGTGGGGCCCTCGAATACAATACACTGCGACGTCGTAGGCGCAGGCGACTACACGCCTATTTGTTTTATCCACCTTCGGCTGCAAGACTTGATAATAATGAGAGGAAAGAGTATAAGCATCAGACCCGCTCCTCCTCTCCTCCGAGCACGTATGCAACCGACGACTTCCATGAGAAAATCGATGTGCCATTGCCATTCTGGGAAATCATTCTACATAGTTATGGCCATATTTGCAGAGTTCGCTATACGAGGACATTGGGAAGCAACATCTTGCGATAAGATTTACCCGCCATGCAATTTATTAGAGCTAAAATATAGTAAACATTATCGATATTTGAAATCCTTTCAGTGTCGATTCTGCACGTCTCTGTTTTGCAAGGAAAATTATGGACACATTGTATGGTGTGCATTTATGTATGTTAGGACATTCTTGGATGCCAAGGCTGGGCTAAGAGATTCCACTTGGTTACTATGGGTAGTCACTACATGTTAACATATGATGTTGTATATATACGTTTCCACTTTACTAAATAGATAGCTTTAGTTTGTTTGTTTGCCCGGGTAAGAAGTGTGAGTTGGATCCACTTTCAAAGCTTTCTAATTTTCTATTTTTGAGTAATAAAATTTACTGTTTCTGGGGTGTTTATAACATGCATCATTTTTCCACCACTTATTGTTAATTCTCTGAAGTCCGCCATTCTCAGAGAGGGCCAGGATAGTATTGGGTGCGAGCGGGGAGTTATTTGGAAAAACCTGTTGATATCAACATAGATTTTGTCATGATTTTCATATTGAAGAAGAATGCAATGAGAAAACAAAAGTGAGATAAATTCTACTTACAAATCCCCATCCACTTTTGGAAACTTTTCCACCCACAATTGTAAATCCACAATACTTGGATAAAAAAAATTGAATATAGGAAGCTTGTCCACAATTGTTGTTGCACCTCCTTTGTCTGGTCCCAGAGATAAAAATTTAGCATACTTCTGGATCAAATATAAAAGGAACTAGTCTAGATTTGGCTATATTAAACTTTTCTGATAAATACTCTCTATCAAATGATCCAATTTGATAGCCTATTGGTGAATTGCTTACTACTAGGATATCATATCCTTGAATTTTTGTTGAAAGCCGCTGCATTGTGAGGATTGATGTTAGACTTGTAGTGTAACTTTGAGTGATGATTAAGACCAGGAATAGCCATATAATGAGTGCTCGTCCAAGCGTGCTCTTAGTGTTTTCCTTTGCATCAATTCCATATATATATTTGCACTATATTTTATTGTTTTTCCAACGCACCTGATTTTATTTTGGACACACTGGAAATTTATTGGCACCAATACCTTTCCATTATTGCTAACCTAGTGAAGCTTCATCACTGTCATACATATTTGTAAAATAAATCCTATGTAAGCATAAATCAAACCAATCAGGGATGATTTTAAGAATGAAAATTTATATTAAAATGTAGAAACCTCGGCTAATCTTACTAGTCCTTAATATGAAAAATGTAAAATGGTTGGCGATAATTTTTTAAAATATTCAAATTTATAAGGATTTTATATAGTTTCTATAAATTTTTGGCGATTTTTAAGGTAAAATAATTTTATTCTATGGAATTTAGACGAATTGTTTTTAGAAAAAATGGAAATTGGCGAATCTTTTTTTGGGAAAAACCATGGAAAATTATCCCATTTGCGAAATTTAGCCCCTAAAATCAGCTATGAAACCAATGCGTTTCAAGGAAGTTATTAACCTTCACCAACATAAATTCTAAAAAACATTACTCACTATGTGCAAGGAATATCGTAGAGAAGGAGTGTTAGCGTCAGAAGCACTCCTGGATTGCGACAGGAGCAGAGCCCAACACCCATCAGTTTTATGTCACGAATAAATTTAATGGGTGATCAAATGGGTAGAGACCCAGGAAGGTATAGTTTTAACTCGGGAAACCGGGCCTGGTATGTAGAAGACAAGGGAGGTCTTGATCCAACTTCCGTCAGTAAGCTGAGTATAAGATGGATAGATGGAAGACTTAATGAGATGAGTGAGCAAGACTGCCTTGGGCATCAGGCCTTCGACAATTTGAGGAGGAAAAACTCAGAAGACAAGATCCTCTTGACCCCGAGTTTCAAAGAACTGAAAGGTGGCTCAACTGGATCCTCCAATTCCGAGCCATTCAGCGTTGAGAAAGTACAAGAACTGATTAGAAACCCTGCGACTATTACAGTGATCCAACCTACATCATCCTATAACAGTGCAACTCGACTGGATCCTCCAATTCTGAGCTGTTCTAACATAGTGTAAACAAAGAGATGGAAATAGGCTGAAATCCATAAAGTAAGAAGTCTCACATGCCAATACATAACTAGAGCGACCAACGCTTCATCAAAACTTTACAATCGGGAGCCTAGCTCAACCATCAATCCTTTGAAAAATAGAAAACTAAGTATATATACTCCTAAACAATTGCCCAACAGAGGTGTCTTAAATTTTCAGGATGGGGCGTCTCTTCAATCAAATCTGGCCTGCACTCCTCTGTCATACACCATCTTAACTCTGCATGGCTCATGCCAGGGGGTAGCTGAGCCCTTAAATGATGAATTAGCGTGCACAGACTTCCCTGGTGAGTTGAGGACATCGGTATAGATTTTGTGGGAAAACCAGTACAGAGGACCAGCTCGGGAAGACTTCCTGCCGGGACATCCATACCTTGCAATTAATGAGTGAGGCGAGGTTCAACCACCCTCTCTCTTCTTCATTCACTCCGAGCAGGTATCAGGATTGAGATCAAGTTGAACTGGCACCTAGAGAACACGGTGATCCCTTCTGCAGCTAAACCCAACTCTTCGGTTCTTTGCACGGTTCTTTCTATCGCCCCCAAGTGACCACGGGCTGTGACCCTGTGCCTATCTTCAAAGGCACTTTCAGCATTTTGCGTTTCGTGGGCGGGAGGAGGCTGCTCCTTGTGTTTCAAAGCTACAAAAGGTGAGGTGGCGACATAGCCTAATCGCACGCCACACATCCCTCTGGATGGACGATCATGCTCATCTCGACAATAATGTGGGCCTGGGTCCCGGATGCCTTCGACACTTTGCGTCTCACGGCTGGGAGGAGGCTGAACCTCATGTTTCAAAGCTACGAAAGGCGAAGAGGCGATAGATCCTGATCATGCACCATGTGTCTCGGGATCGGACGACTGAAAGGACGTTGGTGTTTTGGGACCTGTCTCATCACATGGCGCGCGCTAGCACCCTTTTCCCAGGCTTGCTTGACGTGACCTAGCACTAGGACCATGGGCTCAGTTTCAAAGGTACCTTCGGCATTTCACATTTCGGAAACTTCAGCTGCAGTGGATGGGACATCCCTTGTCTCTTAAAATGTTGATCCCCGAGATGCCGATTAGCCGCCACCTGCCCTAACTGGATCGGACGACCCATATTTGTCTCGAAATATGGGTGCTATCTCTTGTGCTAAATCTCGAGCAACTTGGTAGCCCCGAAATCCCGATGACCGTTGATCTGCTCTATAGATGGATCTTGGCCGTCGACAACAAAACTTGGCCCACTCACTTGACTTGTAGCTTGAAATGAGATTTTTTCGTGCTGCGCTTGGGCACTTCTCGTGCAACCTGCAGACCTGGGTACTCTTGTGCCCAAGACAAAATTGTTGTTAACATTAGGCTCCATGGGGGATAGAGTCGTCCCTGTGATGCTCTAAGAACTCTTTTGCAGTTTTAGTGCCTTGCAGTTGGGCTATGGAGTCATTATTTAAAACTTAAAGATAAAAGAAAAACAATATATACAATTGCAGATGAGCCATGTGCGGCTCAAGAAAAACATCTTTTCAGAAAATGCCCATTCACAGGGCCATTGAAAACTTCTCAATCCTTCAAATCTCTCAACCTATAGGTATTATTTGAAAATACTTCAGAGATTTTGAAGGGCCCGACCCATAGGGCTTCAAATTTGCCGTGTTTTCCCTTGTCTTGTTTAGGAGCATCCCATTTTAGTACCAGGTCTCCTATTTGAAACTCTTCCTTCTTGGCCTTTTTGTCAAAAGCCTGCTTGATCTTTTACTGATGGTCCTGAATTTTGTTCATTACCTGTTCTCTGGTCTGCCATACCTCTACCAGTTGATGAATTCTTTTGATCATATCATCAGGTTCTTCTTGATAATCCTGGAAGAACTTTGCTACATGAATGGCTACCTGAGAAGGGAAAACAACTTCTTCTCCATAAACCAATTGGAAAGGGGAGATGCCTATAGATCTCTTTGTGGTCACTCGATCGGCCCATAGAGCAAATTTCAACTTTGAATCCCAGGCCTTTTTGTTGTCCTCCAATAGTTTTTTGATGATCCTTATCAGGATTTTGTTGGAGGACTCTGCTAAACCATTGCCCTGGGGATAATATGGGGTGGAGTGAATCAGTTTGATCCTGAATTGATCACATAACTTGGCTAGCGGCTTAGCCTTGAAAGAGGCTGCATTATCAGTGACAATCTTGCTTGGGCAGCTGAATCTTGTGATGAGGTCTTCCAGGAATTGAATGATTACCTTGTGGGAAGCACTCCTGGTGGGGATAGCTTCAATCCACTTAGTAAAGACTTGAGCTGTTGTTTTCCTGCAAATATTTGACATTTGATACAGGCTCTGACCTTTCTACAGACGTTAGTGAATATGGTGGGCCAGTAGTATCTATCCCTGAGGATTTTGTAGGCTTTGGCTTTCCAGAAATGATGCCCTCCACATTGTCTATCGTGAAATTCAACCATGATCCTATCAACCTCTTGTGGATTCATAAATTTCAAAAGCACCCCCAGGGGATCTTTCCAATATAAAACTTGATCGACAAGGCAGTATCTGATTGCTTTGAGCTTCAGAGCTCTCGCCTTGTTTCTTTGCAGGCCATCTGGAGGCCACAACTCCTGCAGAAAGTATATGACATCCTTATACCAGGGACATCGAGCCAACAAAGGTTTTGCTTGAGGGTCTATATCAGACAACTGATCCTGCTGCTTTTCTGAGAATTCATTGATGAAATCTACCCCCAAAGATTTGCAATTTGCTTCAGCCAACAACTTAGCTAAACCTTGACCTTTGATTAATTTGGTAGGCCTTATTTCTAAGTCAAACTCAAGGATCTTGGCTATCCACTTACTCCTCCTCCTGTCTACATCAGGCTGAATAAGAATGTCCTTAACAACGGCCGAGGGGACATAGGCAATGATTTTTGACTGCAGGACATAGGTTCTAAAGGATTTGAGAGCCTTTACCAGGGCATAGGCCCACTTCTCCATAATGATGTACCTAACCTCAACATCCCTTAGAGATATGCTAAAATAGGCAATAATATGCTCTTTCCCGGCATCGTTTGTCTACAATAAAACAACAACCACCGTGTCAGATGAGGCAAAGGAGAAAATAAGGAAATCCTTTGAGTAATCAGGACTGATAAGCACATGAGCTTCTGTCAAGGCCTTCTTTGTTTGCTCAAAGGAATTTTGGGCTTCAGAGGTCCACCTCACTTCATTTTCATTTCTCAACATGACTGTTATAAGCTTTACCACCTCAGCAAAGTTAGAACCAAACCTCCTTAGAAAAGTAATCTTTCCAAGGAAGGATTGGACCTCCTTCCTGGATCTTGGGATTGATAAGGCCTGTATTGCCTCAAATCTGCTAGGATCGATCTTGAATCCTTCTGCTGATACTATGTGGCCCAATAATTTCCCTCCTTCATGGCGAACATAGATTTCTTGGTATTCAATGAAATGCCAAAACTCCTGCATTTCAGGAAAATCTTCCTGAGGTGACAACAATGTTCTTTATCATATTTTGAAAAGACGGTTATGTCATCCAGATAGATGACCACAAACTTGTCCTTTTCCCCAATGAAAGCTATGTCCATGGCACGTTGAAACGTTGCCCCTACATTCATCAATCCAAAAGGCATTTTAGCGTACATGAAGGTGCCCCATGGAGTGGTAAATGCCGTCTTTTCCCTGTCCTCAGGCAGAACAAAGATTTGATTGTAGCCAGAGAAGCCATCGATCATGGAAATCCTGGATGCTCGTATTACCTTCTGCAATATATGTTCCATTTTTGGTAAGGGGCAATTGTCCTTTCGTGAGCTCCTGTTCAGGTTTCTAAAATCTACACAGAGTTTGATTTCTCCATTATTCTTCTTTACTGGGACCAAGTTGGCCACCCACTCTGAATATCTCAGTGGCATGATGATCTGGGCCTGTAGCAGCTTCTTCACTTCCCTTTCCATAATAGGCAACAACATAGGATTGATATGTGTTAGCTTCTGCCTAAATGGCTTTGCCTCTTTTTTCAACAGGATTTTATGCTCAATGACAGAAGTGTCATATGTTTTGAGATCTTCATAGGTCCAGGCAAAAACATCGACAAACTCCCTCAATAGTTCAGTGTATTCATCTCTCTGCTCCTTTTCCAGACTTCTGGACAATTTGACAAACTTGGGTTCATTCTTAGTACCAATATTGCATTGAGTTGTATCAGCGTCATCCTCTGAGATTTCCCCTTTTAATGCCACATCATTTCTATCAAAAATCCTTTCCAAAGGAACCAGTTCCCTTGGAATATGATTGTTGGGTAGCTGCACAATGCTACGCTATGCAATCTTATTCAAAAAATTATCCCCATCAAGCTTTTCTTCAGAGACAGAGTCTTGGTCAATATGCATCTCTAAAAATTCTTCGACAGACTCCAAGAATCTTTTGATCTCAAGATCGTCCTCGAACACCTTCCAATGTTTGACATTGTCAGGTATGGAGGGCTTGTATTTTACTTCCACATCGTATTTGCATTTGGGTGGCAAGGGCACTTTGAAATTGCTTGCTGATGTAGCTAAGGAATCTTCCACTGTGTTCTTCTCTCTTGGGACGAAAGAAATGTTAAATGCTGAGAAGAAACTGTCAATTAGGTCCCATACCTCATTTCTGTAACTCCTGAGTTGAAGATTCTTAGCCTGATAAGCATTTCTGATCTGTTGGACTACCAATTCTGCATCTCCAAACACTGCTACCTGCTGAATTCCCATTTCCTTTACAGCTCTTAATCCTAAAATAAGAGCTTCATATTCTTCCACATTGTTGGTTGTTTCAAATTCTAGCTTGTATGACAGAGATATGGTTTCCTGAGCAGGTGACACAAAAAATATTCCAGCACCAGTGCCTTCCCTGGAAGAGGCTCCATCAAATTTTTTTTTCCAGACGGAGGTGATGGGGAAAGAAAATTCATGAGAAGTCGTGGGCTGCTTTCCGAGTTTTAGAAGAGGCTTGGGAGCATTAGTGAGCTGCAGTAGACTGGAACCTAAATCGTTGTCAAGGGCGAAGATAGGATGGTTGGTAGGATTGGCTTCATCATTGATTATATAGGCCAGATGGGCTCCTCTGTATAGTCTCCTATGTTCTCCTCCGAACACAGGAATAGTGGCATAGGTTAGGTCCATCTGCAAAGTTCCCCCCAATATTTTTATCCAAGATATTGATAACAACATACCAAACTTGGGGGGGACATCGACCACTACAATGTCCATAACCACACTTTTGATGGGCAATTGAAACAAGGTCACGACTAGGTCTTTGATGACTCCTAGGCATTAAACTTTCCTGGAGTCAAAGGAGTAGAGGTCATGGTAGGCTATGGTGACTTCCAATCCTAGTTCTTCCATGAAAATTTTGGGCATGAGGTTGTGGGAAGCCCCTGAATCCATCAAACAATTGTGCAGTACCTTGTCATGTATGTTCAAGGATGTGTAGAAGGGAGGGGATGAATCATTCATGTCTTCTACCATAGGACCCAGAATGACTGTAGGCTTTTCATCTTGAAAATTGATGGAGTCTATGGGAAGGCATGAGGCTTTAGACTGTAATAGATTGAAGAGGCATTTTTTGAACACTCCATGTTTGATTAGTTCAGAGAGGGGCACAGGGATTCTAATTTTCTGAATTTCATGCTCAAAGTTAAAAGAAGATGTAAGCTTTGGAATTTCTCATGCCAGGGGGTAGCTGAGCCCTTAAATACTGAATTAGCGTGCACAGACTTCCCTGGTGAGTCGAGGACATTGGTATGGCTTCTGTGGGAAAACCAGTACAGAGGACCACCTCGGGCAGACTTCTTGCTGGGACATCCATACCTTGCAATTAATGAGTGAGGCGATGTTTCAACCACCCTCTCTCTTCTTCATTCACTCCGAGCAAGTATCAGGATTGAGATCAGGTTAAACTGGCACCTCGAGAACACTGTGATCCCTTCTGCAGCTAAACCCGGCTCTTCAACTCTTTGTGCGGTTCTTTCTATCGCCCCCAAGTGACCATAGGCTGTGACCCTGTGCCTATCTTCAAAGGCGCTTTCGGCATTTCGCATTTCGTGGGAAGGAGGAGGTTGCTCCTTGTGTTTCAAAGCTACGAAAGGCGAGGTGGTGACATAGCCTAATCGCGTGCCACATGTCCCTCTGGATGGATGGTCATGCTCATCTCGAAAATAATGTGGGCATGGGTCCCGAACGCCTTCGGCACTTCGCGTCTCGCGGCTGGGAGGAGGCTAACCCTCATGTTTCAAAGCTACGAAAGGCGAAGAGGTGATAGAGCCTAATCGTGCACCACATCTCTAATGGTTAAGAATATGTGTTTCCTCCTAGGAGGTTAGAAGTTCAAATCCAGAGGGGGGTAGGGTATGTATACCTCCGTAGACTTTACCAGTCAAATCGCTGGGCAGAGGGGGTCCCTTGTCCCACAAACAAGGGGGTCTCATACACCAATTTGGTGTGGCTTAGCCGTGACCTTAAAATAGATTATTATTATTATTATAATAACCTATTCCTAGTAATTTAATGAATTTATGTGACTTAAATATGCATGGTAAACCCTACCTGAGTAAACATCGAAGCACCTTCTTTCTGCCTTCTTGGCAGGGACTTGTTGCTATACTAACTCCCCTTGTTCTAGCTAGTAAATTAGAGATCCATTCTTTTTAGTACTAATTGTTTTGGTTACATGAATAAGGATTTAAGTAAAGTCAGTTTTCAGCTAGACACTCACACAATGACTAGATGATACTCCTTGATATAATTTTCCATTACATAATCCTAGGAACAAGGATTTATAGTGTATCGAGATCACACTAATGGTCTTATTAAGATGCCAATTCATTTTTTTATTTTATCAGAATATCTCCAATATCGAGTGTAATAAGAGCTATGTGATAATTGGAATTCAACAGACGTAGTGAATATTTCTAAAATATATTTATCAAATTAAATATCTGTCATGAGTAGTACAAACTATAAGGAGGAAATATAACAGATCGTCCCAACTCGAGATAATTGTCATATAATTATACCAAGTCAACTTTCATGACATATGTGAATTCTTGGTTAAGCATTTGCAGATGGAAAATTAGATTAGGGACCAGGTAAAGGCCCTTGGAAGGAGAAAACACCAATAGGATGACAGAACGAAGATGTTTAGAAATAAATTTTCATTGTAGATAGATAACATGAGTTATCAACAATGAATTTAATACCAGTTTCTTTCAATTTCTTGACAGGTTACAATCTCTCAAGGTTACAGGGTTCAATTTCTTGATAGGTTATAGGTTTTCTACCAGCCGGAGTGTAGTGTGCAGTGGGGGTGATGTCAGACATCGCCCCTGGAACACTCTGACCAGAATATAGCTTGTGTCATCCAAATTGCCATGGGGGTGATGCTGGGAATTACCCCAGCCCCTTGCAAGCCAAGTCTTGGCCCCACAGGACCAGGAATTGGCCTATGGGGAGCTGGGGCGATGCTCGACATCACCCCCGCTGCACTCCGACCGACAGAGAGTCTATAACCTATCAAGAAATTGAAACCTCTAACCTTGACAGATTGTAACCTGTAAAGAAATTGAAACAAACTAGTATTAAATTCATTGATGATAACTCCTTTTGTCTATCTATGACAATTTTTTTTTTATTTCTAAACATCTTTGTTCTACCATCATGTTGACACTTATATGATTCAATTTCAAATATGGACATGGTCATTGGTATTCCATGCATTTTACCTATGTTTAAATGCATCAATTGATTAAAAATGCAACTTGATGAGGCACTGCAACTCCTACATAGTTAACTCACATTCACTCATAATTTGGATAAACATCAACTGCTAAAAGGGAAATTAGTACACTGAATCCCATATTATCATAATTAGTGGTGGGTAGCATTTTTCCTTAAAGGATAAGAAATAGGCGGCAAACCATGATAACAACCATCATTATTTTATGCAGGTGGGACACAAAGACTTTAAAGCTTCTCTCCATATTAAAGTACAACAAATAAGAAACTAGTGTTATAGAAATTTAAACGATTTTGGATGATGACCGATGTGCAACTCAACTTGGTGGATTTTGCTTTGATTTATATGAATCAATTTTGTATATTTCATGTTGGGGAAAGTGTCGGTGAGGGTCTGGAATATAACTTATCGATGACATCGATAGAAAATGTCGAAATATGTTGGAATATGTCGCAAGACCTCAAAAAAATACAAAAACAATTAGTTTTTTCAAATTTTTAAACTTGTAAAGCAACAACAACATCAAATAAACACTTTGCTACATAAATATGAAATTACAACCAATAAATAAGATGCATAAGATTTCAAGTGGTCACATATCGTTACTAAACTGAAAAATTCTAAAACATGTTCCTGATAGGATGATAGTAGATACAAAATCACATCCACTGATCAAAATAAATGTATCTCATGAGATGAATCATCATGAGGCATCTAGATACTAAATAGTACATGATAAAATGAAAATGATAGATCATAGGAATCCAAATCATTGATTCCCTCTATGTCATGGTGTTGTTACTGCTCTAGCCCTTTTACGGGTAAAGGGCACCAATTTTCCTCTAGAAGCAGTAGGTGGTCGTGGAGATACTTTAGATGAGCTTGGAGTGGAAGCTCCAACTGATCAAGATTCTCCCTTTGAGGTCGTAAGTGATGGGGATGAGGTTGAAGGAAAAGTCTGTTGCCTCCTCCCAGTCCCAACAAACCCAAGTCCAACTCCAGGTATGGCTCTCTGTGGAGGTGGTGGTGGCA
>SNQJ01S0017460.1:189827-214845 GCA_010110895.2 Picea sitchensis
TGCCCTTCCCATCAGTCCACCCATCTGACATCACGGTGCATCTGGTGGTCTTCCATGTTTCCTTGAGCTGAGCTAATCTTTCTGTGCAGTCACCCTTTTCCCCTTGAAGGAGACGCCCTCTCAAATCCTGATAGGAAGGGCCCCTATATCCCGAGCCAACAATTACAACAAATTCAAACATGGGATGGTAGAAGGGGTTGTTGGCAATTTTAAAAGGTATATCACTCCAAAGAAAACATTTGGCCACAAGCTTGTCGGCCTCCTTCGTCTCTTTTTTTTTAATCGATGAACGAATAGAAGGTTTCCCCCCAGGTGTTGACCTCATCACAAAGTAAGATGAGGTTGATGAGGGGGCTATAGAAGCTGAGGTCCCTGTGGCTGAGGAGTGGGATTGTGGTACTACTGGTCCCCCCTCAGAGGCACTTGTTCCACTGTATCTATTTGCAGTGGAACGTGCAAGTTCTTTTTTGCGAGCCTCGATCACATCCCTCTTATTAGCCATATCAATGAGTGATTGGTTTGCAATATGCACAATTTATGGGGTACTGTTTGGACAAGGATCCACATCAAAGCTAGGGATTTTGGCAAGGTGGTATTTCAAGCGGCTAATTCCTGCAAAAATATTTTTTCCGCAAAGATTGCATGTCAATACTTGTCTATTGGGAAGTTACACTAGTTCACCATACACCCACATTGGATCCAATGCCTTCGACATTTTATTTAGATGAAAATATTAAACCTATGGCACAAAAAAAACCAAAATAAACACATGATAATGCAAAGGTTAAATAATAAGAGATAGCTGAATTAGAATGATTGAATCTTCCAGTCAAAACAACAAGAAGAGGCACATTCCAAACCCCATCCTAACTCTAAAAATTAAAAAAACAAAGTTCAAATATTTAAAAGAAAAACGTTTTTGATCATACCTGGAAATCTTGATCTCTCCGTTGACGCTAATGGAAGCAAGATCTTTGGCTTTATCCTCCTTGGATAGATTCACAATGACTTCCCTCACACCTCTCTAGCTCTCTCACACTTCACAAATGAAACAATGACAAAAAAAAGGAGACGCAACCTCTAAAAACCCTCACATGAACTTTTTTCTGCGGGTCATCTCAGCAACGCGACACAATGCATTGACCCGCGACACTTTGCCAAATTCTCGCGACACAATGAACATGTCATGACACTTTCATTGTGTTGGATGTGTCGCAACATTTTTTGCAAAACATTTTGGGAGGGTTAAAATGTCGCCGACATTTCTGATATTTCCGATATATCGGAGATATATTCAACACTGATATGAATATATAATGTGTGCATAATGTATGGGATTCAACCAGAAATTAAGGCCCATGCTTAATTTTCAATTGGGTGGATCACTTGGTCAACATGCAACGCCTCATGTGCCTTGGAATTGTGGGTGAGATCTATTCAATATCAAAATATGGTGTAATTGTGCGTGAGATCTATTCACTATCAAAATATAGTGTAATGTAACGAATAGTTCAAGATGAAATTTTGATATGTATATACATGAAATTCTAACACTAGAATTAATTCCGAATCTCAACATTCAACTAGCAGTGTGCATTTATCTTCTACGTTACAATGCATTTATCTTTTACGTTTCCATTGAGTTCAAAATTAATAGTCTCAGACATTGAATTTCTCAGATGTTATAGCACACTATCATATTTTGATCATCAACCACCCACGCTACCCATAAGTCCAAAACAATGAGTGATGAGAACGTGTTCAATTGGAATGCTTTCAAATGTCCATCTAAAATGCATTGAGGTTATTTTCAGGTCTGTTCATTCACAACAATCGACATGGCCATGAGGCCAAAGGGAGGCACAATTGTAGGGATTAGATGATATTTGCTTCTATGTTCAAGAAAGTTCCACCTTTACTAAGGGTTTTAATCGATATTTAGGGAGTCCTACCCACGCGGGGCTCCTTGTGTTGCAAAAGTGTTTTTTTTTCTATTGGGACATCTAGAAATAACACACATCACCTTTATTTAATGAGATTTTTGGATGGGAATTGGTTTACATCACTCACTTTGAATTTCATGGTTTTAATTGGTGTTACACATAAAAATTCCTCACTTCGATCGTGTCGCATTTTCATTGTCACAAGTGTCATAAGTGTCACACTTTTTCTTGCAAGTGTCGTAAGTGTCACATTCGCTTTTCCTAAGTGTCACATCTCAAACGACACCATGAGAACACTTCTTACAACCCATAAAACAAGTTAGAAGAAGAATCCCCATCATCTGACAATCAAAACACGTGTTTTTACTAAGGAATTACTCATTTTGGTAACTTTTTGGAAGATCAGTTCTCCCTTGCTCATACACAGGGAGCGCTAGTGCTCCTTGTCCATCTCAGGGGAAGCATTGCAACAATTTGTTTCCCATTTTAAGGGAGTGCTGAGTTGGTTGAGGAAATATTGAAAGAAATTCCAGTTTCCACTAAAGACAACTATGGATGGATTGGGTTAGTTTGGCTCGAATCTAACTCCAAGGTTGCATCTAAGGAAGATATCACAACTAATGGAGCCATATTGTAGTATACCTAGGGAAGTAATATGGGGTATCTAGGGAGGTACCCAATGGGAATGTGATTATGTATTATTAATGGAAGTCATTTAATATATGAGAATATGGTCATTCAATGTAAGGTTCCTAGAAGGTTCCTAGGAGATAGAGAGAGCTATATAAAGAAGTGTAAGCAATGTAATGAAACATAGTGAAGAATATTTTGAATGTATCAAGCATTTCTTGAGGAGTTTTATCCTTCCTTAAGGATTAATATATGGTGTTACCCTACCTCAAGGGTTTTGTCTACATTCTTGTGTTCAGTGTTTTGGTGAATGGTTTGGTTTATTCTTGTTGATATTGTGGGTTTATTTTTAGATTTATCTTCATATTATTCAGGCACTTAACACATATCCTCAACTAATTCCAAATATACCCAAGGTATTTGAGCCTCTCAAAGCCTATAAACACAGACATTCCCATGGTGAAAAGGGGGGGAAAATCAACAAAGCATTTTTATTTTGAATGTGGATCTTTTAAGCAAGGGTTGGATGAGGAGGACTTGGAGAGGTTGCTGCAACATCATCGAAAGATTGTAAATTTCCTTTTGAAGTTCTCATTTAATATACTTGGCCTATTTCCTTCAAGTATGTGGTTTCATGTGCTTGTTTATGTTTAATTTGATTTGCATAGATGAATTGTGTTTGCCTAATCCATTAGAGTAGAAGGAATTCATTTGTTTCTTGTTGTTCATTGCAGGTATTGATTTATTCCAGAATTTGGATCAAGCTTGTGGATAGGAGAAGCTAGGACAAATGTCGTAAACAAAGTACATGCTACTTCACCTTCTCCTCTCTTTTTCGATAAGAAAAATGAGTTTATAGGAATGGTAGTGTCTAAATAATTGTTTCTGTCTTGGTATAGGGGTTAGTAATCCAAGGGGAGTTTCACCTGTCTGCAGGGGAACATTTCCGTAACAGAAATTGACGACTCCACTGGGGAATGAACTTTCAGTTTTTTCTTCCCTTGGTTCATCCGATACTTTTTGTTAGCCTCATAATCCTAAAGTTATATAGTCTAAGTATTTTCTAGTATAAATGTTTTTAGAAATTAATTTATTCTAGTTTGTTAGGATAAGGAAACCTAGCTTCTATGTAAAGGACACCTATCATACTCATGTGATTATGTGAATGGTTGTTCTCCTAGTTTTTAGTGTAGACTTGAGCTATATAAACTAGCTCCTTCTTCAAGTGAGGTTAAGGAGTAGATTATGAGATCTTACTTCAGATTGTATTAACTTTTTCCTTATTAATACAATTACGTGTCTGAGGAGACTTTGTCAACATGGTATCAGATCCATGGTGAAATTTTGATGGAAGAGAATTGGTGATGGATTGAGGAATCAAAGAACACTTCTTGACATCAACCTGGATCTCTTCAAACTCAAGGGCAACGATACAAAGGTAATTTGTTGTTGTTTAAAGTAAGGGAAATTTTTGTTTTTAATTGCAGGTTTTTTCTAAATCAAATTGTTGATTTTATTTAAGATCTAATCCTCATTTTATTGTTGATTAGATTTCTAGAGCTATTTATACTGTTTATAGTTCTAAATCTACAAATTTATCAGTGGTTAGGCTTGTAAATCTCAAGATCATAACAGATCTATTATAAATATACATTGTTTTATGATCTTAAGATGCATTGTTGTTTTTTCAATTAATTAAGAGGGCTCATTTTTGTAAAAATTGCTTCAGATCTGTTCATAAATCTGGGAATTTAATTTAAGAGCTGTAGATTCTATATATATTTTTTAGTTTTCAGATCTAGTCTGTATCAAGGTCCGTATTAAGGACTATATTGAGGTATGTATCAAGGACCGTATTAAGGACCAGATCGTGGATCATATCTAAATTTAGTAGAAGGTCATCAGATTGAATCTCTGATATCAAATCGGTGAAAATGAAGATTATAATTTATGTGGATAAGATCTGGTACCTCTGGAAAAGACATTCATATGGAAGTCTTGGGATACATCCCAAGTATGCAAGACAATGGACTAAACTTGACCTTCACGAAGTAGAAGAAACCCTTGTGATTCGGTGGATGGAGGAGTTGAGAGAGGGTGAGTGAGTCTTCTAGGATAACCTCAACTCATTTATGGAATTGAAACCTTCATGGAGGCGCTAGTTCCCTCAGATCATTGTAGACACCTGTAAAATGAAGAACAATCCACCATTTCTTGAATACATTGCAAGAAGTTGAAGTTGCTCAAAATTGTGAGATTGTGCCTCAAGATCCCCAGTTGCAAGAACAAATTTTTGCAGACATGCATTGGCATTTACATCTAGTTGGCTAAGAATCTGGTATCGCTATTTCTCGTGGGCGTATCTGCATAAATGGATTGCAAATGCATTGAAAAATAATCACAGAAATTCTAGTGACCTCTGAATTTGAGATCTAAAAATACATTGGGATCGAGCACACCTCCATCCAATCATGAATCTACTGGTACAATTTCATCCACTCATAACTCTTCAGCGTGAATTTACTAGTGCGATTTCACCCACTCAGATCTCTTCTGTGTCTCAAAATATTGTTGTGTGTCCTCGTTTTTGAATCCCCTTCTGTGATATTTTGGTGGAAAGTTTTTTAACTGATATTAAATTATAAAAAATCATTGCATAAATCTTTGTTCATATCAAGGTCCGTATCGCGGACCATATTGAGGACCATATTGAGGTTCAGATTGAGGACCAGATGAAGGACCAATTTGTTTTTAACATAAATATGTGGAGTTATAAAATTTTAAAATTTGATCTTCAGATTAAAGAGTTTTGTTTTTTATTTTTATACATTTGAGTTGTAATATTTTAAGTCATTGATGAATTTAGTTCAAGGGGGGGGGCACATTTTATTACTTGTAAAAGGATATCTATCTTGTAAAAAGGGTCAAACTTTGAAATATTTGATTGTAGTATTGAACGCTCAAAAGTTGAGAAGAGTCCAGTAAAATACTCTCTCAAAATCCATTTCCAACGAGACTTTTAAAGGGTCAAGGCCAAGCCCTTAAAAGTACTCTTTTTGCGTGGATTGTGTAGTATTTCTTTCTGGAGCCTTGTGTCTCTCTTTTGGAGTTTTGTGGATTATTCACTTGCAAATCTTGCAACAAACATCATGTCTAAATTAATCAATCTATTCACAGAATTAGATAAGTTAGATGGACCCAAGACTTACAAATCTTGGAGTCGGCACATGCAAAACACTTTGATCTATAATGAATTATGACGTGATATATGTGATGGTGATACTGCTCCAACTAAGCCCATCGAAGCTACTTATTTAACAAAATGTAATTTGAAAGATGAAAAAACACTTGCTTTTCTACGTTCTTCTGTAACTGAACACATGTTTGCTCATATTGAGAATTCCAAAGATACATGGTCTTCTTGGAATCTATTAAAGAAGCTTTTCGATACTCCCGTTGCATTTCATAGAGTTGATCTACAAATGAAATTGCTTAAACAAAGATTAGAAGACAATGGTGATGTATTAGAATACATTTCAAGGATTAAGAACAATCATCAGGAAATCATCAAAGGCGGTTTTCCTAAACTTGAAGATAGTTTTCTAGTCTCCATTGTAATAAATGGCTTTCCTCCATCTTATAAGCATTTTCTTGAGACTTTGCAAATAACTGATAAGTTATCAACTGTGAATTTTGATTCACTTACTGAATTACTAGATCAACATAGAAAATATTTTGGAAAACAAATACAATTAGGAGAAGATCTTCTTTTCACTAAAGATGAAAGTTCTAAAGGAAGAGGAAAATCAAATTTTGGAAATTTTCAAAATCAATCTTCTAATCGAGGCCGTGGCAGAGGTCGTGGTCAAGGTAGAGGTCATAGAAATTTTCATCAACAAAATTTTCAAAGTAATCCTTCCAATAATAATGCACAGTCAGGAAGAGGCAGAAATTTCAGTCAAGTTGTTGGATTACTGAGAGGGGGGGTGAATCAGTAATAGAGAAATTTAACCCTTTTTAACCATATAATCCAAGTTTTATATCAATGTAGCATTATCATCCAATAACTGCAGAGTAAAGAAGCAATGAACAAATCAACAATCATACACATACACAGTACACCAGTGTTTTACGTGGAAACCAAAAGCGGGAGAAAACCACATAATGCTTTTCTTATATGTCTTGAAGAATTACATTCATTGGAAGCACCAACTTCCTTTGTTTTCTAGCTTGAACTGGAAGGAGGCTCCAACCCCCTAGTTTCTCAGGCTACAACCCAAGGGAAGCTCCAACTCTCCAATTCTCTAGCTACAACCAGAAGGAGGCTACAACCCCCTATGTTCTCCGGCTACAACCGGAAGGTGGATACAACCACCTTTCCTTGCCCCGTCCAACCACCCTGACATATAAGTAGAATTATGGAACCACTGTCACATTATCATTGTGATATATACCGTTGTAAACATGTACAAATCAACTTTCACCAAAAAACCTGTACTAATAACCTGAACCATGCATCAACCATGCATCAACGTGTACCTCAACCTATAATCAACCTGTACCATAAACAAGTGCATCAACAATGCACCAACCTATACCTCAACCTGTACCATGAACATGTACATCAACCATGCACCAAACCTGTACAAATAACATGTCACAATAACCTGCCCAAACAACCTATCACAACAACCTGTCTCATCAATATTATCAGCCAAATCAGATCTACTCACCAAGATCAATCACCAAGACAACTCTCAAATATGAGCATCAACCAAGCATAACACAACAACTCATAATAATCACCAAGATCAATATGTGCTTGTATTCCCTTGGTTATGGAAGCAAGCGAAGATCAAAGAAGAAAAGGCAAAACACAAACTACGCAGAAGACACAATGATTGTTACTGGGTTGAAGTGAGTAAAAGAGCAGAAAAGACAGAACAAAGTAAAAGGAAGAAAGACGTTGGACGAGGAGATCGAGGATGACAGATCAACAAGGAAAATGGATCGTGGACAACTCAGCAAGTGGAAAAAGCCACTATTGGATGCTTTGGAGCACCACGCGAGAAGGAAGGAAAGATAGGTTGGCGAAGCCTTGAAAACGTGGGCCAAGTTGACCTAGGGTTTTAGACACCTAGCGTTTTGGTATCTAGGGTTTTGACACCTAGGTTTCGACCTAAGGCTATCCATGAGTGATTGTAATGTATAAATAGAGGTCTAAAGGACCCGAGATGGGTTGTTGTTGTTACTAAGTTGATTGAGGATTCATTGTTATTGTGCGATCGAGTGAGTACTATTGTGTGAGAGAGAAGTGTTGAGTGTAGATCCTTCTAGTATTGTAAGATCTTTAGCTGGGTGCGAAGATCAGTCCTGCAGCTGAAGGGGAGAGGCAGAGAGGAGAAGAAAGACGATCTGCTAGCTGAGAGGGCAGACAAGAATTGTATGCTTCATCTTAATATATTATAAAGCACAGTCCTATGGACGTAGCCCTAGAGAGAGGGTGAACCACGTATATATTTTTTTGTGTGTGTGATTGATGTGTTGTTCTTTGTCATTTCCTATACTGTTATTGCAATACTGTGTTAGATCTAATAGATAGTTCTGGAGAGTAGATCTAAACTGGTAAATGATATATAAATGATGTACTGTTCTTGTATTGGATCCACTTGATATCCCCTTTGGTTGTAGACATCTTTGTCTTGCAACCCCCCCATAGCTACTTTGGGTGAGAATGCATCTGCTTTGTAGGTGTTGCTGAAAGGGATAGTAGTTAGGGCTTGTTGGTGTGCTCTTGGAGTTGAACCCTAGGTCTTCCCCTGTGCCAACAAATGTTTCCGTTGTCCGGACAGGGATATTCTTGAGGGAATGTCAAGGTGGTTTCCATTGAAGACAGAGATTCAGAAGTGGATAGAAGACCAAGAAAAGGACTTCACTGAAGCCCATAACAAGAACCCTAATCTTAGTACATAGGATTGGTTGGAGAGATATATCTTTATTGATATACACAAAATTTTCTTTGGAGGAATCCATCAGGAGCTATACGAGTGGCTAGCTAGGTTAGCAGATACCCAATTTGAGATCAGATCTAGGCCACCTATGGTTTGGATGTTGACGCTAGTCAAGAGGGTCAAGAGAGTTGATAACGCCATGCCAAGAGTAGTAGATCACTGGTTTGATAGTACCATTGGAGGTTATATCACTTAGTTTACTGTTGAAGGAGTAGAGTCATATAGCCAAGCCGAGAGATATTTCTTTAAGAGACCCAGAGGAAAATTTTTACATTTTCTGAAGTTGAGGATCAAGATGCTATTGCATGAGAAGAACATCTTGAAGATACAGTAGTTAGATGGATTATAAAAGGCTAATGTTCAAGAATTCAGACAGCGACAACGACACAGAGGCTGGACATATGCGCAGTGGGAGAGCGTTCAGAGAAGTTCATCTTGCGAACCTGTTTAATAAGAACTATGGGGATGAGGATTTCTACAGTGGAGAAGAGCCAGATTTGACAGACGAGGACCATTCATAATCCACTAGGAAAGAGGAACCTCGCCGAGAAGAACCAGAAGCTTCAGGAACTACGTTGACTATCAAAATAAGTACTATTGTTCCTATTGTTTTTTCAGCAACATTAAGCAATCAAAGTAATCAGAGTCACTAGAGCGCTTGGAGAACTGTCACTTGTAGTCCGCCACATACTCAGTCCAGAAACCTAGGAATATCTATGGAAAATGAGATGAGGTTACCCACCTTTAGAAGAGATGGATATGAATACCCTGAACAACACTGGTTTCTCTGCAAATCTATGTGGTGTATTAAGAATATCATCGACAAAGCTTTCAAACGAGCTCAGTTCAGTACTACCCTAAGAGATCGTGCATTGAGATGGTATATGAAATTTGTCCAAGGAGCTACACCTAAAACACTGAATGCTATTAAGACTTCGCTAATTGCCGAATTCAAGAAACCTAAGTCATAATCATAGTGCATTATAGAACTGAAAGAAATCAAGCAGAGAATAGTTGAACTGGTATGGGAGTTTGATCAGAGATTCAAGACCTTGACAGACCATCTAAGTTTTCAAATCCGAGATGAGCAGAACAAGGAATGGTTCATTGCTACCCTCTTAACACACATCATAGTTCCTCTAATGCAACATAAGATTACTTCGCAGGCTGAGGCATTGGAGATCACCATGAAGATAGAATCGCCCTCTATGGGAGAATCCAGCTTAGGTATGAGTCAAATCTTGAGTCAACTAACTAATTTGTCTCTGCAAGTCAAAGATATGAAGAAAAACAAGGGAAAATATAAAAGAGAAGACGTCTGGTGTGTCAGATGTAGATCAGAAGGCCATGACAAGGAACACTATCCCCTATTCCATGAATATGTGGCCTTTAGAGCTCCAAGCCCCTTGAAACAAGTTACCCTACCCTAGTGCGAGATATGCAGAAATAGACATTGCCCTGGTGAGTGCTACTACATGCAAAAATATGTTCAGACATGCAAAAATTTGTATTGCACATTCGGTAAGTCCATGGGACATGATAATAGGGATTATAGGGTTTACAATCTCATGCATGAAAGGTCAAGGGATATATACAAGATTCAAGGTGAACTACAACAAGAAGGAAACACTACGCAATTTAACGCCCCTGGGAGAGGAAACTTCAACCCTCATGGTGGATTCTGAGGAAGAGGAGGAGGTATGGGTCGAGGTCGAGGACAGATAATCTGTTATAACTGCGCACAACCAGGACACTTGGCAAGGGACTATCAGAACCCTTGTACCACTTGCAGCTATTGCAACTCTTTCAAGCATGTTATTGAGGAATGTCCAACATTGCTGGCTAAAGATCAAGAGAAATGGGGACCTCAGCATAACCCGCAAATACAATTAATCAAAGAAGAACCTCGCAGAGCAGACCCTAGAGTCGCTATTATCACTAGAGGAGACATTGTTATAGGAGAGGATAGAATTACCCAAGGAAAGACTACAGAAGAACCAAAAGTCAGGAAAGCTACAAAGAAGACACAAAATTTTGATGCAAAGAAAGAAAAACAAATGTTTGAGGAGTCAAGAAGAGAATTCAGGGGAGACCAAGGCTCTTCATTGAAGACACGACCAGAAGTAAGAGAATGTGGAATGCCTATGGAATTTGATCAATATTCTTTGCCCGGAGAAGGAAAAGAGGCAAGTAAACTTGTCAGTTTCTTATATACGTTTATAGAGCTAATTAAAGATGAGAAAGCTATACAAGAACTGCAATATTTGGTCAGACAGTATGAGATAGGAAGGGAGATCCTTTACTGAATAAAGCAATACATCAACTATCCAAGAAGAGAAGGAAAAATAAGGAACTACACCTAAATTGTCAGATTGGAGAGTATGATATATACTATGTGGTCCTCGACTTAGGGTCGGAGGTCAATGTCATGACGAAGAAAACTTGGGCACTGATGGGAAAACCTAAGTTGATCTATTCTCCTATCAGGCTTAATATGGCTAATCAACAGGCAGTAATCCCCTTTGGAAGATTGGAATATGCCCCTGCGGACATCGATGGAGCGAGGACATTTGCAGACTTCTAGGTGATTGAGATAGTTGATGATAGTTGTCCTTACCTTGCGCTATTAGGAATTGATTGGGCTTTCAATAATTCCACTGTGGTTGATTTAAAGAAAATATGAGTGACGTTTGAAGGAGATGTCTTTAGGGTCATCACACCATTAGATCCCGATGAAGGTCATCAATACACTGAGCCCATCAGAGAAGAAGATCGCGCATATGAACTGGAAAACATATACAAATTAACAGCTAGACAACAGGATTACATTAATCCTATGGGAGATGGAAATTTGAGCTGGCGAAGTGACAACGCATGTTCATCAGATTCAAAAGAAGCATTGGAGAACTGGCCGAAAAAAATGTACGAAGTATCTACAAGGAGATGTTCTAGATTAACCAGAGAAGTACACTAGATCGACACAATAGTAAGTAACTTACCCACCTTTGATGGTCTAAATCCTTTAGAAACCTTCTTGTTGGACTTTGAAGAAAGTGTACCAACGCAACAATGCTTGTTGGCAATGGATGACACCTTGAAAGCCACACCATCAAGATGGTGGGGGACACACAAAAACAACATTACATAATGGGTACAATGTTGTACTCTGATGACAATGCAATTCTCAGCTCAAGTAGATGACTGCGAAGTTAGGTACACAGGTCGAAGCTTCCCGAAAGACCATGTGCAAAGTTGCGAGGAAGCCAGGAGAAATATTCCTTAAGAGCAGTGGGTGCACAAATTCATAAACACGTTGGACACTATCCCTATAAACTGGTACCTTCAAGAAGAAATGTGCCTCATCACTACAAATTAGGAAGGTATGACTCAGAACTTGGTCACTACCTTTTTATTTGAAAGCCAATATCCTACAGTAGATCAAGAATTACAGATTGTAAGACATAAAGTATTTGAGGAGGCACCTAGCCTCCCTTTGGAGCAAGAAGAGGATGAATGGACTTCGCCTCTCCAGAAACTGCAAGGCTTTTACAACATCAATGTTGATGAAGACAATGATTCTAGGAAGGTGAAAATCACATAAATAGAAGGCCAGAGAGATGTGGAAGGACCAGGAGTTGAGCTACCATTTATTGGACAGTCGATCAAGATCAAGAAAGTCAATATTGGAATAGAGCAAACACTGAATCTTGCAAATGTTGGATATTATTGGGATGCTGCCACTATTGACAAGATCATCGAGTTACTGCATGAATATCAGGACTTGTTTCAGACCAAGTTCACTGATATGAGGGGCATTAAAGGGCCTATGGGAGAGATGAGTATCCCTTTGAAACCATATGCAAGACTAGTCAAACAGAGACCCTACAGATTGAACCCTAAATATAAGGAGAAAGTGAAGATTGAGCTCGACAGAATGCTGGAAGCAGGGATTATAGAACCTGTCGAAGAATCAAAATGGATTATCCCTATGGTGGTACAAGACAAGAAGATGAGAGAGATCAGGATCTACATAGATCTTAGGAAGATGAATGATTTGTGTTTGCATGACCCCTTCCCTATGCCATTCACTGACGAAGTGTTAGATAATGTAGGAGGTCAGGAAGTATATTCTTTTACAGATGGATTTTCAGGATACCATTAGATCTAGATTGCTAGGGAATATCACCATAAGACCACCTTTTCCACATAATCGGGATCCTACCAATATATAGTAATGCCATTTGGATTGAATAATGCCCCAACCATCTTTTCCAGGGTGGTAATGGAAGCATTCAAGGAGTTCCTACATAAGTTTCTAGAATCATACTTTGATGATTGGAATATTTTTAGTTTATTGAAAAATCATATCGAATGTTTAAGGCTAATGTTGGACAAGTGCAGGCAGTGTTAGATTGCCTTAAACCTGAAGAAGTGCATTTTCTTTTCACCATTTGGAGTGTTGTTAGGTCATATTGTATGCAAGCAGGGATTTCTAGTAGATCCATCTAAAATTGCCATCATAGTTGATCTACCCCCTCCTACTTTAGTCAAACAGTTGTGCACTACGCTGGGACACATAGGATATTATAGGAATTTCATTAAAGGCTATGCCCATATTACAACACCCATGGAGAATCTTTTGAAGAAAGATTATCAATTTCACTGGACAGAAGAATGCCAACAAAGCTTTGACACATTGAAACAGAAAATGGTTACTGCGCCTATTCTAGTTTTCCCAGATTGGAGTAAGGAGTTTCACATGCACGTCGATGCATATTCTATTTCATTAGGAGCTGTGTTAGCACAACTAGGAACAAGAGACATCGACCACCCATTAGCTTTTGCTAGTAGGAAGCTATCAACAACTGAGAGCAATTACACCACCATTGAAAGAGAAGGGTTAGCCATGGTGTATGTACCGTAGAAGTTTTGCCACTACTTGTTGGGAGGACACTTTAAAATGTTTACTGATCACTCCACATTGAAATACCTAGTCAACAAGCCAGTGTTGGGGGGAATAATATGCATATGGCTTATGTTATTTCAGGAATATGATTTTGAGATCGTAGTTAAGCCAGGGAGAATGAATAAAGGTCTTGACCACTTGTCGGGGTTGGAACATGGAGAAGAGCCTATTAGTTTGGAGGATACCCTACGGGATGCACAACTGCTAGCCATTAGAAGGATTGATGACCACTTTGCAGAAATAGTCCAGTTTCTGTCAACATGAATGAAACAGAGTGAATATACAATCACCAAGAAGAAACAACTAGTAGTGCGCGCTGCAGAATTTTCACTTATAGAGGGACAACTATACAAGATGGGACCTGATGAGATACCGAGGAGGTGTGTTATGGAGGCAGAAAGACCATTGATCCTCGTCGAAGCTCATGAAGGCATTGCAGGAGGACACTACGCAACGAAAGAAACTACGCAGAAGGTTCTTCGAGATGGCCTTTGGTGGCCTACCTTACACAGAGACGCTAAGGACTATTACAAACCCTGCGATGTATGCCAAAGAGTTGGGAAACTGTCCAGAAGAGATGAAATGACGTTAGCACCACAACTGACCCTACAATCATTTTAGAAATGAGCCAATGACTTTGTGGGACCTATTAACCCACTAGGGAAGCACACAGGAGAAAGGTACATAATTACTGCGATAGAGTACTTGACCAGATGGGATGAAGCAAGACCATTTAAGGAATGTAGTGCCACTACACCTACGTGCTTCATATTTGATGAAATCATAACCAGGTTTGGATGCCCGAAGATCCTTATGAGCGATCAAGGCACACATTTCATTAATAAAACAATTGAAGCCTTGACTGAGGAATTTACAGTCCACCATCAGAAGAGCATGCCTTACCATCCACAAGCAAATGGGACAGTTGAATCATTCAACAAGATCTTGGAGACAACACTAACGAAGATTTGCAGTGTCAATAGAGATGACTGGGATTTAAGAGTACCAACAATATTATGGGCCTATAGAACCACTTGCAAGAAGCTAACAATGCAGACCCCCTTTAAATTGGTGTGTGGTCTTGAAGTCGTTGTCCCAATGGAATATTTGGTACCAAGCTTAAGAATTTCTTCCTTTACAGATATGGATGACACTGACGCTATTCGAGAGAGGCTTGCACAGTTGGTCAAAGTGGAGGAAGACAGATTTATTGCATGATTTCATCAGTAGGTCCAGAAAGAAAGAGAAAAGTCCTACCACGACAGACACATCAAGAAGAAGGTGTTTAAGCAAGGTGATTTGGTACTGGTATATGACAGTAAGTTCATGAAGCATCCTGGGAAGTTCAAAATGCATTGACTTGGGCCATATGAGTTCACCTATGTTATAGAAGGAGGAGTTGCATAGTTGAAGACTTTGAATGGAGAATGGAAGGAAGGTTTGGTGAATGAGAGCCAACTGAAGTTGTACTATGACAACCAACTACCTCACAACTCTCAATAAAAACAGGTGGAAAAGGGTCTAGGTACCAGGTGCAGTTGAAACTGGGTACCAGACACATAAAAGACAGTCTACACAAGGGAGGAAGGGAGGACTAGAGTTGGAAGCACAAGCTGCTTTGCACAGTCTGAAGTTGAAGCAAAGTAGAGGGATCAGATATGAAGTGCCTCGAGATGAGCCACAGGTGAGTGTTGGGGGCCTGTTGGCCCTTTTTTATGGAAGAAAGTGAAGATCAATGAAGAAAAGGAAAAACGTGAACTGCGCAGAAGACACAGTCACTGTTACTGGGTCGAAGTGACTAAAAGAGAAGAAAAGACATAACAAAGTAAAAGGAAGCAAGACATTGGACGAGGAGATCGAGGACGATAGATTAGCAAGGAAGATGGATCGTGGACAACTCAACAAGAAGAAAAAGACACTATTGGATGCTTTGGAGCACCGCACGAGAAGGAAGGAAAGACAGGCTGGCGAAGCCCTGAAAACGCAGGTCAAGTTGACCTAGGGTTTTTGACACCTAGGGTTTTGGTATCTAGGGTTTTTAAACCTAGGTTTCGACCTAAGGCTGTCGGTGAGTGATTGTAATGTATAAATAGAGGTCTAAAGGACCTGGGATGGTTTTTTGTTGTTATTGTTGTTGTTACTAAGTTGATTGAGGATTCATTGTTATTGTGTGATCGAGTGAGTACTATTGTGTGAGAGAGAAGTGCTGAGTGTAGATCCTTCTGGTATTGTAAGACCTTCATATGAGTGCAAAGATCGGTCCTGCAGTTGGGTGTGCAGGAAGGGGAGAGGCGGAGAGGAGAAGAAAGAAGATCTGATAGTTGAGAGCGTAGACAAGAACTGTATGCTTCATCTTAATATATTATAAAGAACAGTTCTGTGGAAATATCCCTAGAGAGAGGGTAAACCATGTATATCTTTTGTTGTGTGTGTGATTGATGCGATGTTCTTTGTCATTTGGTATACTATTATTGCAATACTGTGTTAGATCTGATAGATAGTTCTGTGGAGTATATCTGAACTAGTAAATGATATATAAATGATGTATTGTTCTTGTATTGGATCCACTTGATATCCCCTTTGCTTGTAGACATCTTTGTCCTGCAACCCCCCCATAGCTACTTTGGGTGAGACTGCATCTGCTTCACAGGTGTTACTGAAAGGGCCAGTATTTAGAGCTTGTTGGTGTGCTCTTGGAGCTGAACCCTGGGTCTACCCCTGTGCCAACATTGCTTCTAATAATATACCAATACAAGTGTGATACATCATCCATAAACCATGTGTCAAAAAATACTACTAACAATTTCCTCCAACCATGTACCAAGTATGTACCAATCATGTATCAACTACTCATCAACTATGACTCATCAAGATTTATCAACATCATCAACTATACACCTCATGTATGTTCCAACTCATCAACTATACACCTCATGTATGTGCCAAATCATCAACTACTTGTCTCAACCATGTACCTTAACCAAAAGCCCTCATCAATTTAATCATCCAAATATGATTTGTAACTTTGTAATAGACCTAATGTATATGATCACATACCTGCAAACCTTCCTTAACTTTCACAACAAGAGACTAACATTTTCATCAAACTTTTCTTTAGTCTCACATGACTAGTTTGGGATTAGTCAACAACTCTAACTTGAAATAATCATAAATATGTGCCTGTAATGAATGAATATATGAAAATAGTACACAATTTTATTCATTTTGTTTTATGCAATTCCTCCAGGTGTCACTACTTGGAATCTCTCAGAAAAGGAGTTATAGCAAAAATGACATACCTTGCTGAATTCTGGCTTATTCTAGAGAGTGACCTTGTAGAGCGTGCCTCGAACGAAATATTTGTTGAATCGATCTAAAAATGTTACAAAAAATACTACAGACTATACTCTAACCAAAACATTTGGTCTTACTTAATTTGGATCTTTTATGAATAAGTTATGATGTTTTTACTTGAAACGCCTTAGAAAGAATCATCAAAAGAATTTATCCTCCCTTGAATTCCGACCTTCTTTTCTTCACCTTCCCTCTAAAATTCGGCTTAGATATCCCTTGGTTACCTCATTGACCTATAGATATTTGATATTATCAAGTGTGATATAAAATGAGAGAGACTTGCCTCTTATTTATGCTCTCCAAGTAGCTTCCTTAGAAGCATCTTCTAGGTCACTTTGCCCACTTTCCTTATTTTAGGGTTAACGCACTTCTAATTTATCCATTAAATTTATTATTTAAATAATTTATTTTGTATTCAATTTGAATTATAGTACACTCATCACTTCACTTTATTATTTACCTTCTAAAATATCTTAAACCACTTTAACTACTTTGATCTTTTGGGTCTTCTAGATGACATATGAGGGTCCTCCAACTTCGTAAGGCCATAACTCTCAAACCGTGAGGAGTTATGTGATGTTCCACATACCACCAGAAATGGAATGACATGTAATATCCATATAGAATAGTCTTACTTGAAAATATATCAAAAACCATACCATTATCCATCAAACAAACTTGGGTCCATTACCCAAACTCGGGTTCTCCAACTTCTCATGGCCACAACTCTCTAACCGTGAGGAGTTATGTGACGTTCCACATACCACCATAAATGGAATGACATGTACTATCCATCTAGAATAGTCTTACCTTCAAATATATTAAAACTCATACCATTATACTTGAAACAACCTTGGGTCCATTACCCAAACCTTTGTGCTACCAGAATTCTCTACCGAAATTTCTCCAAGGGTTGACATCAATCACTAAGGGTTGACATCAATCTACAATATCACTCTCCAATGGTTGACATCAATGAAAACCAACAATCCGTACCAAATATTCATCAACCTAAGCCAACTATCTGACACAAGTAAGATGTTTAAAAATGGGTCATTATGCATCAAATTGTCTTACAAGCAATGATCAATTGCCAAAGTTTAAGAAGACATCAAATTGAAATTCTGAACAGTCAACTCAATATGTAGAGGGTCAAGATTACCAAGATGATAAATATGAATATGTTTTTTCAGCAGTTCAACATGTAGATTCATTTGAAAATGATTGGATACTAGACACAAAGGCTAATCAACATATGAATTATTGCAGAGACTATTTTTGGAATTATAAATATGTTCAACTAAATCCCATTTATTTATATGATTATACAACTCATAGACCTCAAGGAAAAGGTTCAGTGAAAGTTTTTCTCCCTGGAATGGGTGAAAATGGATTTTAAATGTTTGGTATGTACCAACTTTTAAGAAACATTTGTTATCCTTACTCACAATCAGACAAGCTGGACATCAAATCGTCATGCAAGATGGTTTGGTGAAGATTAAGTCAGAGAAGGATAACTTGAAATCAATAATGACTAGATATGAAGATGGGAAGTTACTAAGAATGAATGGGAAAGTCATCCAAAGAAAGGAAGAGGTTTCAACAATAGTGAATTCTGAAATTTCTTCATTCAGATTATGACATTTTTGATTTGGTCACTTAAACTTTGATAGTCTTTTCTCTTGAAACTTAATTCCCAAGATTTGGTAAAGGGTTTGCCAACTTTCAAGAAAGAAAATTCCAAGTGTGAAGCTTGTATTTTTGGAAAGCAAAAGCGAGAAGCTTTTCCAACCAACTCATGGCGAGTGTTGGTTATTATTCTTATTTGAGTTTATATGTTTATCTTGAGTGACCTAGGGTTCATGTCTATTAGGAGTTCCAACAAAGCCTTTAAAACTATCGACCCTCCTAGTAAACTAGAAGGTAGCTCAGCGCATGGAGTACACTATGCAGTCTCACCCGAGATAGTCTTAATGGGTGGCTTCAATAATCATGTGTTTGTAGCCCAAGATTGAGTGGGGATCTGGGAAATGCGTGCTGAGGGTTCTACTTAACACAATAAACTGTCATTCACGATCATGCATGCGATATAATCAACTCATTTTTTTAGTAAAGAAACAACTATTGAAGATAGTAAAGAAACACATGCATTCAATCACATAACATGGGTTTTACCATGGTTCTCCTGCCCTGGGCTACATCCACAAATATTTGGCTCTTAGCTCTTTTATTATAGTAGTTCCAAAACTACAATGCCACATGCTTTACAACTCTTCTCAGTCGGGTCGAGATCTATTATGAAGCGGACTAGATCACATTGGGCTCCTTAAGATCTACCCTCCTTATTCCTCTCCATCTCAACAACTTACAAAATTAGGTCATATAGAAAAATATTACATCTCCTCAGCCTCTCTCTATGAGACCTAGGTATTTATGTTTATATGTTTCTGGCTCGCCATCCATTACAATGTATGGAAAAAACCCTAAACCTAACATCGTTAGGTCTTCCATACATGCGCACGTGTTTCTCTTCCTTCCAACTATCTCTTTCCTCGTGTGTGCCTTCTTTCCCAAAATAACCTTTCTTTCCACTTTGGCTTGCTTCCAACAGGCCCCCAAAACTGACAGGTGGCTTGTCCTGAGCCACCTAACCTTTTTTCACTACGTCGATCTCCTTGGTGATCACCCAGAACTTCTCCCTCAGCTCTATTGCTTGCGTTTGAGCCTACGTGGTCTTCTCCTTGAGTGCGTCTATTGTCTGCATTGCAATATCATCACTGATCAACCCTGCACACTCCGCCTGGGTCTGTGACATATATGTCTTGGCTTCCTCTACCCGTTCAATGACCTCTGCCACTTGCTCCTAGAGTGGTTCCATTTGATCTTGGCACTCAGTTTTCTGCATCTACGCAGCGGTGAGTTGTCTATAGTTTCTTCATATCTTGTGCCCCTTTGACGTGCTCTGTGATGGACATTGTCTTCTACCTCTGCTTTAGGTCCTGGATAGCGGTTCTTATCCTTTCTTCTTCCTTGTCCCACTGCTAGACCTATTGATCCTCTTCCAGATTCTTCCAAAACTGTGCTTCTTTGGCGAATAAGTCAGCGGCTGTGATGACCTGTCGCTCTATCTCATGTAGCTGCTCTGTTTCCTCCTTCTTCCATTGATCCTTTACCTCCAGTGGAGTGATAGGTGTGAGGTGCTCACAGATATTCTTGATCTGTTGCTGATATTGATCGATTTACTACACAATCTGATCAATCTTCTTGGTTTCTGTGAGTTCGGCCCTCTGCATGGTATTTGGAATCTTCTCATAAGTTCCGACCACTCTTTCTTCTAATCCGTTCACATGTTACCTCTCCTCTTGGGTCTCTATCTTGGCCTACTCATATATCAATTCCAGCTCGTCCCGTTTATCCTTTACTTGCTATGATTCGGCTGTGTCTATGCATGCACGAGACTGTACCTCCTAGGTAATATTAACCTATAGTTTATGTAGATCCTTGGATGGTATCTGCGAAAATACCAATTGGAGTTGAGCTAAGTCCTTTAGGGACATCTTCCCCACGATCTCTTCCATGTGCAAAACGCTGAGTGTAATGTGGAATGTTGCACTTGGCTGCAGTATTGTGTGGACTGTATCTTGCTCACTTGCTCCAAGTTCTTCTCTTGTCTATGATGCTAATGACCATGTTTCTCTGCTACTTCTGGCAGCCTGCGCTTCCACGATATGCTTGAGGAACTTTCTCATGTCTGTCATCTCTTCTTGAATTATGTCCCTGTGGTGCACAACATTCTCAAAATCTTGTGGTGCTATCATTTTTGCATCATCCTCTGTAATAGTGTACTCTAGAGGTGTTTTATGCACCTTCATATTCTTGCACGCACCCCCTTTCTGAGTAGCTGGTTGTTTAGTCAGGCCTGACTCTTATAGATTGGGACTTGGTATCATCCCTTGCGCTGCCTCATCCCGTTTCTTTTGTACTTGGGGTAGATGCATATTATTCTTCTTCCCCTTCTAGGTTCTTGTCTTAGATGTCTCTTCTTTTGTCTGCTTTGTTTTGGTCTAGCCCATCCTTGGTTTCTTGGGCATTGGGACTTCTTGAGGCTGTGTCTCTCCCTACCCTTCCTCCTCGACATTTGTATGTTCTCGCCTTGCCTCCTCTTCCTATATCCTTGGAGGTATGTCTTAAGTAAGGACTAGAATTCTCCAGTCGTCTTCCAAATCCTTGATAGCCATTTCTATGTCGCCCTCTGTGATGCTATAGCGCAATTGTAGCCACTGCTTGTTGGGGTCCTTCCATGCCTGGATCCACATAGCATGTCGAGTGTCCTTTAAGTTAGCTATGTATCGATAGTATGCAACATCCTGCGATATTATTCTCCATAGATTGGCGATGGTATCTTGTAGGTCACGAAGGTATCCTTTGAATACAGTTGCATTTGTCTTCCTGTGCTTGGCGCCTAACATGATGCCAAGCGATAAATATCTTTCTCCATGATTGGGCTTGGGTCTGGTGGCTAAAAATGGGCTTCCTCCTTGTGACATTTTCTTAGCATCTTGCAGGCCATGATTTTTGCACCCATTTTTGTCTCCACCTC
This sequence comes from Picea sitchensis, assembly GCA_010110895.2. Lineage (NCBI taxonomy): Eukaryota > Viridiplantae > Streptophyta > Pinopsida > Pinales > Pinaceae > Picea > Picea sitchensis. The sequence continues at coordinate 211,332 of SNQJ01S0017460.1, forward strand.
ACTGATTCGTTTGATGATGATTCCGTGCGTCCCCCTTTCAGTGCCATATTTCTTTTTCATCTCCTCCGTGAGTGCTTTCTCCTTTGTTTTTTCGTTGAGAAATTGTGCAGGATCCACGCCCCGTGATGGCAGTCCTATAATGTGTACAATGAGATCTACGTCTATCGAGACCAGCTTGTCCAACCATATATCTCCACCATGTGTTACTATCATCAACTATTTGATGCAACTTCTGGCATACTGTCCTCTGCCAAAGTGTGGTAGTTCCAATAGACCTATAATGCCCGTTTTTACTAACCCTACTCCCCACTGGAGTGGTTGATGAACCGGTTCCCGAAATAGATCTACGTCCACTGTCTGTAGGTTGACTTTCTTCGCGAACTCCAGGAACTTGTCCATGTTCGTTACATCATGGTCCAAGTATTTTATCTTCTTGACATAACCTAGAAAGTCTAATTTCACCCTTACCCCTTCTGGTATACGCGACAAAACAATGGATATGATGGGTTGCTTGTGTGGTGACCTAGATACCTATTGCTTGTCCTTTCTCGGTGGTGGCTGAATCAAGGTTCCAACCTCCATTGGTCATTCTTTGACATACTATTCTGGCCAGCCCGTGACATCTACCACTGCTCCCTCCTGTGGATGGTCCGACACAGTTGTTTGTGACTCATCTGGTTCGGTTGCTTCTACCTTCTTTGGAGCCATCCCATTGACTCGCAGAGCTCCTTCAGGGTTCTCTGGTTGCGCTTGGATACTTGTGCCCTGGTTTTGTTCACCTTGTTCCTCTATCGACATATCCACGTTCATGCCCTCAAGTGCTATATATTGGGTTTCTTCTACCATGGGTGTGGGGTTAATTAGTGTGGTATCTGGTGATGGGATTTCATCTACATTGACGACCTATGGAAAATGTTGTTCTCTCTCCTGCGATTGTACCTATGCTCTAGTCCTAACTCTGGATTTTCTGGCAGTATGGCTCGGTTCGACTTGTTTTGGTGGTGCCATGGTGGAAAATTTGGTCATTCGTTGAGCTCAATAGCTTCTGCAACCTCTCTAAACTTTTCTCTATGCTTCATATGCTCTATCATTCTCTTTCTCTTCTAATTTCACAATGAGATTTTTTCTCTCGCGTCCTTGCTTTGTATGGGCATTGTATGAAGCTTGTCGAAGACACTACCTTTATTACAGATTCAATGAACCTCTAGTTCCTTCATCCTTACCATTACTCACCCTCGCCATATCCAGTTGGCTCCATTAATGCAGCTCCCCGTCAGTCATTTTCGACATTCAAGTCCACTTGCCTTCGTCATTTAGTACTTCTTTTTCCGTCTTTACCTTTTCCGCTTTTTTCCGTTTTGAATGGACCGTTGGTCTTGTCCTCATTGGGTTTGTATTCCTAGGTGTGTGTTCTCTTTCTCATTTCAGTTCACTATACCTCTATTGGTACCGTTTACTATACTGCTTTTTTTTTTTTTTCTAGCTGCGCGGTGACGTTCATGTTGTAGGTGGTCGACTGTCCTTGTACAACTTCAGTCGGCTCCCATTGATCATCCCTCTGAGTTCTGCGCCTCCTAAATATTTCAACTGTACATCTCCCTCATCTATGACAATTTTTACTTCATACGGTCCTAACCAGTGCATTCTTAGTTTTCCTGGATGCTGAATGGATTCATTGTCATACATCAACACTAAGTCTCCTTCTTTGAAAGTTTTCTTCTTGATGTGTCTGTCATGCCAATATTTGTTCCTTTCTCTCTGAACTTGTTGGTGGAACTCTGCTAGGATCCGATCTTCCTCCATGACCAAAAACTGATTCAACCTCTCCTGTAATGCGCCTTGCTCTATCATGTGTTTAATTGCTGTGACACGCAAACTAGGTACCATAAATTCTAATGGTACTATTGCTTCTTGGCCATATACCAGTTTAAACAACATGTGCCCTGTCAACTTTTTGCATGTGGTCCTATATGCCCACAACTGTTGGTATTTTGAGGTTCCAATCATCCCTGTTGACATTACAGATCTTTGTTAGTGCGTTTTCCAAGATTTTGTTAAATGATTCTACTGTTCCATTCGCCTGTGGGTGATATGGTGTGATCTTTTGATGATGGACTTCAAACTCTTCAGTCATGGCTTTAATAATGTTGTGAATGAAGTGAGTGCCTTGGTTTCTCATCAAAACTCTTGGGCAACCAAATATAGTGATACTTGTTCAAATAGAAAATGTGTTGTTATTCTTTCTATTGTTTGCTCATCCCAGTAGTCTCCAATGCTGGCCATTTTGGGATTCTTAATTGTCCCAATGTTGACTTTCTTCACTTTGATCGAAGCAAAAATTACTCCTGATTCTAGAGGTGGAACTTCCACCTCTCTTTCACCTTCATCTTCCTTGATCTGAATATCGCACATATTATCTTCATCTGGTGCTTCTTCCTTCACATGGTAGCATGACAACAGTTCTTTTACAGTCTGTTTGTTCTGTTGTTGTTCTTTTGTTATTAGTTCAACTTCCGGTTCATTAATGAATATCACCCCTCTTATATTCTTAAGTGTTGCATATATGTTGGGGTTCTCATGCTCGAATGAGAAATTGGCTGTAAAATAATGTTGTAGTACTTTCCAATTCGAAGTTCCTCTACGCAACTCCTGGTCTGTATACTAGTTGGTTGGTATGCCTTCTAAGGTGTGTACAAACTAATGATTCCATTCCTCCGGGGGTGTCATATTCCACAACGCTCTACACTTATCCAAGTGTTCTATTGGTGCCCCTTGTCCATCGTACTTATGCTGCTTGTTACTTTTTTGTTCTGCGCCAAACCTTATGCGCAGTAACCTCTTACATTGGTACCAATCCTTAATTGTTTCCTTGTGTGCGCCCCACCATATTGTAGGTGTGGCCTTGAGTGATATATCGAGTACTAAGAGTCTTTGATTTTCTATCACTTCATCCTCATACTATGCCAAGAATACTTCTAGATCATTCACTCCATGGAAACTAGGTGGTTCCCTTATCTTCATGCCTACCCATCTTACTGCACGGTCTATTCTTATGCACGTTCTTGTGGAAACTTCGTGTAGCCTTTGTTGCTAGTTTTATAGATTTGTGTCGGATTCTGTTGCACATGAAGTAATGCTTCGACATGTAATGTTCCTGACTTGGTTAGTCTATGAAACACTACCAATGTGTTTGTAGGATCAAAGGTTTACATCATATAAATGATCATACAAATAATAAACGTGACAAAGGACTGCAAAGTTTGTATTATGATATCTCTGTGAATTACAAAATGGCCGAATGCGGCTGAATAACTGACAATACTCGACTAGATCAACATACAAAGGATATTAGCTAGAATATAAATAAGAAACTGCGACTGAATAAAATAACAACACTCGGCTAGATCAAAAGACAAAAGGATCTTAGCCGGAATACAAATAAGCAACTAAAAGAAAATACCCGGAATATGGGAGCACTGCGGAATCAATGAAGAATGATGGAAGACCTAGATGA
>SNQJ01S0017460.1:214855-227614 GCA_010110895.2 Picea sitchensis
CTTCTCGATGACTAGGGTGTGTCTTTCAACACCGAAATCAACCAACTGGTGTCTTCCTCCTGGAATACACTGAACTATCTCTCCTGCGATGCACCTCTTATCCTCAATGACAAGTCATAATCTTCATAATGATGAATTAGGTCATTGACCCTTCCTTTATAGCTTTCCAAAACCCTAAATCATGCCGAAACCCTAATTCGCTGTTGATTTCCAAAACCCTAAATCATGTTGAAACCCTAATTTGCTGTTGACTTCTATTTTTAGCTCATAATGACTTAAAAGCGCTTTTAACCCTTTTTAGCTCAATGTCATTTTTCGAATATAACACCTGTGACTGGAGTGACCTCTAGTAACCCTGTTTACCCCTCTTTGGCCCTGGCTATAGTCTAATGGGGCGTTTTAGACCATTAAGCATCCTCTTCTGGAGCTCCTATTTGGAAAGGGACATTACATGCCAACTGAATATCCCATCTGCAGTTGGGTTTACATAGTCCTCATCGTGCGCATTTGTTCTATACAACTGGATGATTTCCTCCAAGTCTAAACAGGTAGGTTCTATAAACCTCTCCCCTTCTGATGGGTTCAATGGTGCAATGAATATGTATTCCCCTGACTGAAATGTCATTTTTTGTGTCTTTAAATTGATTATAACCTAGTTATAAAACGCCGAATCCAAGCCAAGTAACGCTAGATATGGTGTTGTGTCTTCCACTATTTCAATCACTTCGAAGTCTACTTTAGTGTAGACTCCATCCTGGTCCACTGTCACTCCTTTCAGTCTACCAATTGGCAACACTCTGTGTTGGTTTGCTAATTTCAATTGCACATGTGAATATCCTAATGTGGGCTCTCCCATACATTGCCATGTATTCTTTGGTAGTACATTGACTTCAGATCCTAGATCCAGTATGATATCTCCCATGTTGAAATCTCCGATGTTGGCATTCAACCTGAGCTCCCTACTTGTTCTTCTCCTTGTATGTAGGTGATTAACTGTTTTTTGTTCTAATTTTCCTTCTCTCTCTGTGCTACATATTTCTAATATAGTTTGCAATATTTTGACAACTGATGGATCATTCAATAGTTTTACACATGATTGAAAAAATCCTTTGATTGTACTTACTTATCCCATGGTTTGCTTTTCGTTGGTATGATCCAACAACAAAAGCATCTCATACTCTGGCGTTTCTTTGTTCTGTTGTGTAGTTGAAGTCAACACGGTGTCTTGCTTCACGAATTATTGTATGGCTTGTTGAAATATTTCCTTCTTGTTCTGCGCGTTGCAGTGTCTCCTTGGTTCGACATTCTTCTTCATCCAATGGTGTTGTACTGGCTCTTGTTGAGCTGCGTCATTTCCTGTTTTATCTCCTCTGTGCATAGTTATGTTGATGTTCTGTCCTTCATCCCTCGCTTATGCCGAAATCCATTGAATGTTTTGATTGTTCTGATTCCTCTTTTCCTGGATCTTTACTAATAGTTTCAGACATTCTTCCGTATCGTGGTCCGATGTGTGAAAATACATACAAGTTGCTAGTGGAGGTGGAAATTCCGTTGCATAATGTCCTGGTTTTTGACAATTGTGACATACCACTGGACCTCTACCTCTTCCAAATCCTCCTCTCGCTCGTCCCCACCCTCTGTAGCCAACTCAATCTCCTCTCGACGCATTATACTGAGGCGCCTGATTGTACTTAACGGTATTGTACTGAGGTTGCACTGTGCTGTATTATGGTTGTACGACATTGTATGGTTGCTGCGCAATATTATACTGCTACTACGCAATGTTCTATGGGTTTGGAAGTTGGTTAAATTGTGGTGTGGATTTCCCAGTCATCATTTCTTCCTTCACTCTATATGCAATTGATGTCCTTTCTTGCATCAAGTCTATATTTCTATAATCTTTGTCATTGTGGCCCACTGACTTGCAAAAGTTGCAATATGACTCTTTGGGACTATCTGGTATTTCTACATCATTGGGCAGTGATATGGATCATGACTTGGTTTCTTACATATTTCACACCATATTCCTCCTGTTGGTAATAGATTTGGCATTCCTGCTGCCATATACTACATGAATGTTGGACATTCGTTCTTGTGGTGTCCTTTCGTCCTGCATGTGGTACACCAAACGACTTCTTGTTTGTCCTTGCTTTTGTTCTGGTTTAGCTGGAACATTAAGTTCTTCAAATCCTCCTTCAGTTCTTCGATGAGTGGATTTGTTTGTTGATATTGGTTTTCTTCTAGTTGCAAGGATGTTTGCAGAGCCTCTGCTTGTGTCTGAAACTTCTGTTGTCGTAATGGGTATTTTAAGTGTGGTAGCAGTGAATTGATGAACAAGTGTTTGTGCTGCATATCGATCATGAGATATTTCAACTTTCCTTTCAGTCGCTTGAATCTTTGGTCAATCTCCCATATGAATTCTCTTGGTTTCTGTCTTATTTATATCATATCGTTCATGTACTGATCTTCTGAACTTGGCTTCTGGAACTCATTTATCAAGAATTTCTTGATGTCTGCAATCGTTCTGGTTGTCCCTGGTGGATTATTTGAAGCTAGACTCATATACCAATCCAGTGCGTGATACCTTAGTGTAATCGCTAGCTGTTCTAGTTTATTATCTTCGTCTGTGATCTGTTTTTCTTCCCAAATATTTTCACAGATAAACAAATGTTTTTTCGGGTCCTCTGACGCTTCTCCTTTGAATTCTGGTAACCTGATGGTGGGATCGTGTCCTGCCATCCTAAACACTGAACTACTACCTCTGCGCAGTGTATATACTTGACTAGTGCTACCTGAACTGGCTCCTCCAGTTGTTGTTCCTTGTGTAGATGTACTTCCTACTGTCTTTCTTCCTCCGAAATGTGGTTGTCTAAACGATGGTGTTATATTTAGTGTATTAGTCACATATGGGTTTATGGGTTCCACACTGACATTAATATGGATAGGATTGTTTCCTTCTCTTCCCTCTCTTGGACCTCTTGTCCTCCTGTCATATGTTGTGCGCATGATTTCCTCAATCTGCTCCATAACCCGAATATCCTCTACCTCTTCTTCATCACTTGCCAAGCCTTCCCTCGCGGATATGGTTATCTTCTTGGTATTCACCTTGTATTGGTAGGGTACTCCACTACGCATCTTTCCAGTTGTCACCATGATCCTCTTGATCTGGTCATCGTCCATCACAATTGAGTCCAAGGGTACCTCCTTCTTTCCCTTATACGTTCCTCCTTCCATTTCTCCTTCCATTTATCCTCTTTCTGTCAGTGCTTCCCCCCTTCCCCCATGCACGCAGGGAAGTTTAGTTGTCTGACTCCATCATCATTACCCCTTTGTTGTATAGTAGTTTCTTAATAGAAGTATATAATGATCTGATATACCTTCCTCAAGGTCCATGTAGAAACTCTTGTTCCACTGCGCTGTACAACTTCACTATATCTACTACAAACTCTGTTATAAAGCCTGCTACAATACTGTCGAGCCAAAAATGTACAACCCGAGTGAATTTGTTGTTCACTTGCTATAACTGCTTAATCTGTACTGGGGTCCACTCTAACTGTCGTATCCGGTTCGTTGCGTGGTTATCCTTCAAACTTAGTATCCACTCCTGCAATAAGTGTGGAAAAAAAAGAAAAAAATACTTCATGTAAATCAGTAAACACATATTTCTCAAGATATTTCCATGGTGTTACTCTAGGGTTTATGTTATCTTTCTGTGCAAACTCCAATTCTTTTGTCTTCAGCCATATTTCAATCTCTTCTTTTATGGGATTCCATGGTCTCACCATCCCCTTCTAGTGGCTCATTCTTTTCTCCTTCTCCTCATCTGGTTTAGTATTCTCTTTATCCGCATCCCGCATATCTTACATATCTTTTAATAGATCTTCAAAAAATCCCATCTACTCAATCCTGTACTATTCCAACCAGTGACAACATAACCATTTTTTGGTTATTATTCTTATCTGAGTTTATATCTTTATCTTGAGTGACCCAAGGTTCATGTCTATTTGGGGTTCCAACAAAGCCTATAAAACTATCAGCCCTCTTGGTAAACCAGAAGGCAACGCAGTGCATAGAGTGAACTGCGTAGTCTCACCCGAGATAGTCTGAATGGGTGGCTGCAATACTCATGTGTTTTCAACCCAAGATTGAGTGGGGATCTAGGAAATGCATGCTGAGGGTTCTACTTAACAAAATAAACTGTCATTCACGATCTTGCATGCGATATAATGAACTCATTTGTTTAGTAAAGCAACAACTATTGAAGACAGTAAAGAAACACATGCATTCAATCACATAACATGGGTTTTACCATGGTTTACCCCCCCAGGCTATGTCCACAAAATCTGTCTCTTAGCTATTTTATTATTGTAGTTCCAAAACTACTGCGTCGCGCGCTTTACAACTCTTCTCAGTCGGGTCGAGATCTATTATGAAGCAGATCAGATCACACCAGGCTCCTCAGCTTGCAGTATAACCCTCAAGATCTACCCTCCTTATTCCTATCCAGCTCAACAACTTACAAAATTAGGTCATATAGAAAAATATTAAATCTCCTTAGCCTCTCTCTATGAGACATAAGTATTTATATTTATACGTTTCTGGCTCTCCAGCCATTACAATGTATTAGAAAAACCCTAACCCTAACGTTGTTAGGTATTCCATACATGCGCGCGTGCTTCTCTTCTTTCCAACTGTCACTTTCCTCATGCGTGCCTTCTTTCCCAAAGTAACCTTTCTTTCCTCTTTGGCCTGCTTCCAACAATGAGCAACAAAGTATTTAGAGTTGATTCACAGTGATATATGTGGTCCAATGGGAACTTCTTTCGGTGGATGTCGATACTTTATATTTCTTATTGATGATTACACTAGAATGACATGGGTGTACTTTTTAAAGGAAAAGTCTGAATCTTTTGAAAAGTTTGTAAATTTTCAACACATGGTTGAAAATAAAACTAGAGAAAATGTTGCTTCTTTGAGAACTGATAATGGAGGTGAATTCACTTCAACTAAATTCAATGATTATTGTCGAAACAATAGAATTAAGAGGAAACTGACAAATTCCTATACTCCACAACAGAATGGAGTTATTGAAAGGATGAATAGAACTCTCATGGGCATGGCAAGATCTATGATGTAGTTTAAAGGGTTGAGCACAAAATATTGGGCTGAAGCAGTCCATACTGCAGTTTATCTCAAAAATCGATCACCTACATCATATTTAGATGGAAAAACACCTTATGAAGCTTGGTACGGTTTTAAACCCAAGGTAAATCATCTTAGGGTTTTTGGCTCAACTTGTTATGCTTTAGTTCCTAAGGAAAAGAGGACTAAATTAGAAAACTGAAGTATGAAGTGTACCTTCATTGGATACTCTAATGAAAATAAAGGGTATATATTGCTTTCAGATGGAAAATTCATTGTCACTAGAGATGTAATTTTTGATGAAACTGAAAGTAATAGTTTAGATGAGATTAATCATCTCCTTAGTCATTTAGAAAAGAAAAACACTAAGGGTAAAGTTAAATTGAACTAGTCAAAGCAAGAATTTTGGTTTGAAAAAGACTTTGTTTCTACAAAAGTCATCTCTTTATCAAATAGTTCTTTTGATTCATCGTATAATGAAACACAAAAAGACTCTTTTGATACAGAATATTCAAAAGAATATTCTCCAACCTCAGATATTTCAGATGAAAGAAGAGCCTCATTTTTTGAAAATCCTCTTTTCAACAATAATGGTGATTCAAAACCTCAATCCCGTCAACATAATAAGCCAAAGTGGGCTAAACAACTTCTCAAAGATGTTCATTCATATTAAATGAACAAAACATGAACTAGGGGATCTTTAAGAGCATAAGCTAATTTTTCTCATGCTTCCACTGAACCTACTTCTTTTGCTAAAGCAACTGGACATAAAGAATGGCAGGAAGCAATGATTAATGAATATGATTCAATACTTGAAAATGGTACTTGGAACTTAGTTGATTGTCCACATGATGTTAATCCCATCTATTGTAAATGGGTTTATCGAGTAAAGTACAAGCCCAATGGTAAAATTGATAAGTACAAAGACAGACTTGTTGCTAAGGGTTTTTTCTCAACAAGAAGGAATTGATTATGAAGAAACTTTTTCACTCACAACTAAATGGAATACTATCAGAATGGTTATCAATTTGGCTGCACATAATGTTTGGAAATTACATCAAATGGATGTATAAGTGCCTTCCTGAATGTATATATAAAGGAAGATATTGCATGACTCAACCACAAGGTTTTGAAGCTAAAGGACAACATAAAGTTTGCAAACTTGTGAAGGATTTATATGGTTTGAAACAAGCTCCTCGACCTTGGTATGCAAAAATGGAAGAGTACCTACGAAAGGTGGGTTTTCAATGAAGTGAATTAGATGATACATTGTATTTTTGAATGCAAGATAAGCACATGGTGAAACTTGTACTCTATGTTGATGACTTAATCATAACATGAAATAATGAAGCTCACATCAAACAATTTAAGGAAGAACTTAAAGCATGGTTCAAAATGAATGATTTAGGGACACTTCATTATTATCTTGGAGTTGAAGTATCTCAACATCCTAACCAAATATTCCTTAGTCAAACTAAGTATGCCACTGAATTGTTAAAGAAATTTGGCATGGAAGATTGTAAACCTTCTCTTACCCCCATGGATAAAAAATTGAAACTTTCAAAATTTGAAGGGGGGGAATTGGTAAACAGTACAAAGTACAAACAATTGGTTGGAAGTCTCATCTATTTGAAAAATACTCAACCAGATTTTTCATATTCAGTCAGTATACTTTCAATGTTTATGCCAGAATCAAGGGAAAGTCATTGGAATTAAGCAAAAAGGGTACTAAGATACATTCAAGGTACAAAATTCTTTGGTATTCTCTACAAAATAAACAAAAAATTTACACTTGCTTGATATTTAGATGTTGATTTTGCAGGTGACAATGATGATAGAACATCCACTTCAGGTTATTTAATGAATATGGGTTCAACAACAATATCTTAGAATTGTAAAAAGCAGACGACAATGCCAATTCTTCAGTAGAGGTAAAGTGCATATAATCTTGGGAAGTAGCATGTGAGAGTGTATGGCTACTCGAAATTTTACAGGATCTTGGTGAAACCTAGAAATCACCAACTACCTTATTGTTCGATAGTCAGTCAATAATAAAGATGGTCAAGAATCCAGTATTTCATTCAAAGACTAAACATGTTGACACCAAGTACCACTTCAACATATCACTCATCATCAAAGACATCATCAAGCCTTAGTTGTGTCCCTCTGAAGATCAAACTTTAGATATTTTTACCAAACCTCTTCATAGAATAAAGTTCACTAAGTTTAGAGATGAACTTGGTATTTGTAAAAATGAACTTTCAGATTAAAGGGGGGATTGTTAGCCTCATAATCCTAAAGTTCTATGGTCTAAGTATTTTCTAGTATAAATGTTTTTAAAAATTAATTTAATCTAGTTTGTTAGGATAAGGACACCTATATTCTATGTAAAGGAAACCTATCATACTCATGTGATTATGTGATTGGTTGTTCTCCTAGTTTTTAGTCTAGAGTTGAGCTATATAAACTAGCTCCTTCTTCAAGTGAGGTTAAGGAGTAGATTATGAGTTCTCACTTCAGATTGTAATCAATTTTTCCTTATTAATAAAATTACGTGTCTGAGGACAATTTTTCAACACTTTTGCCTATCCTTAGATCCTATCTACTGATTTGATCTAAATTTTGCATCTCTTTTGTCTTTGCTAGCTGTCTCACAAAGCCTCTTACTGAATTTTCCTGAGTTACTCATCTTTTTGAGCTTTTTCTGAAACTTTCCTCAGAACTAGCACTCCCCTGTAGTTCAAGTCAGAGCGCTGCTCCTTGATCAATGCTCCCCCAGAGCCTTATAGGGTGCTATTGGGTTCAATTTTTTACTATTTCATTTATATGGACAAATCCTTTTTGCATGCGATATTACATATGCTATGCTCTCATTTAGCCATTTTAAAGGTATTATCAAGATTTATACATCAATTTTCCATGGAATCACACAAGGTATGTGTAATCATAGTTTTTAAATGGTTTTATTATTAATTCATCTTAATTTGAATGGTTACACTAATCTAATGTTTATTGTTTGCTTGCAACAGGTCAAAAATGCGATCTGACCTTCCATCCAGACCTTCATCCGACATTGTTCCAGGAAATGAACTTAGAGCTTAATTTATGGGAAGAGGAAGATGAATCATAAAAATCCGACACATGGGTTTTGTGCCCAATATTCCCAATTAGGTCCTCTGTGGGACGTTTCCTAAAATTGTAAATAGACTGACAACAGTTCATGGTCCTTGATCCGACCCTCCAATACTCCATCCGACACTCAGAGAGCAAAGGAGTTGGTTATTCGCATATCTCGGGGCACCATTATGAAATTCGAGCATATGGATTTTTCTCCCTTGGAATCCCTCTTGCTCGGTGTCCTACTAGAATTTTCTTCCAGCCATTGAAGATGCCCGAGATCCATGGCCTATTTACTCACATTGTTTCAAGCATTTACTGAAGATTCCTTAACATAATTGGATGTTTAATGATGTACCTGATTTTTTTATGCATATATTATTCTGAGAGGATCAGAGGTCAACCTCTCAGCTATGTAAAAACTTTATAAATACCTGTTGTCTATGCCAGGAAGAAAAATGGATTTGTATATAAACACAAGACATTATTTTGATTTTGCTGTAAAACTCTATTTTGGTGATTAATATTAATGTTGTGACTGCGTTTTTACCTTGAAGCAGTTCCAAGACCTTCTGGGGGTCCCACCAGTGGTCTAGGTAGCTTGTTCATATCAGTGTATATTTACATCTTTGCATTTTACTTTCAACACTTGCTAATTTCAAATTACTTGTTAAAACTGTGTTACTGTGTATACTTCTTTCTCTAATTTTTAGGTTGCTTGCTGAAGTGTATTACTGTGTATGTTCCTTTATCTAATTTGCATGTTTCTTGCTGAAGTGTATTACTGTGTATATTTGTATGCTTGCTGAAATTCTATTTTTATTACAGGGTTCTCATAGTTGTCCATAATTGTTTATATTCTGATATCTAATATCTTGTTATGCAGGTTGAAATTTAATTGCTTATAAGTTGTTTACCTATGCTATCATAATTCTTTGTTTCTGCTCATAAAATTGTAAATCATTCCACATTCTGGTCACTTATGCAATGTTTCTTTTAGCCACATCTACTTTATTATATTAGGTCAATTACTTCTTGTAGATTTACATAAACCGTTCGCTTTAGTTTCAACACCAGAATGCGAGGATCAAAGTTGATTTTGAATTATGATTTTGAATTATGTCCTAGTTATTCTTTTTAATTGGTACTAGTTATGAGTTTATAGGCTTGCATGAATTATCAATTATGTACAGAGTATTTTTCAGCATTAGAGTGATATGATAGGAGTTGATTTCAAATTTCTTTGTACAAGGTTTGTAGTTGGTTTCAAATTTCATAATAATTTCACCTTGTCACTTTTCAAGTAGATCTTAATCCAATTATAGTCTTTCTTAAAAAAAAATGGTCAAATTTCACGTTAAATGTTGAATATTAGAATATATTACTCTTTCATTTGATCAAATCATATTCCAAACCTTATTCCAATCTACTTTCTAGACCTCATTCTGGTATAGGATTTAATTGAAGAATGAAGCGATAGGAATGTACAAGCAGTTAGTTTCCTTTTTACCTTCAGACATATTGTGTTACAACTCAGAGTTTATTGAATCTATTTATTATCCAAGTGTGTTGCTGGAATTAGATTAGATGAGGCTAGACTAGGCTATATTAGAGCTCTAGACCTGCACATTCAATGTTAGCACCTCAAAGCTTACGATCCCCAGGTTGACAATTTAATGTCGAAATAGATAGCATATATTTTACTCGACATTTTTGGCATTGCTGTCGGGGAGGTTCTAAAGGGATTAGAGCTTAGGTAGGTTGGTTTCCTTTAATTACACAACAAGGGGGAGGAGAAAATTTAAGACGAGAGGTAAGAACCTACGCATCCATTTTAATGGGTCGCTCCAAAGCCTTGTTGTTCCCTTTCCGCAAGAGTGTTTACTTTTTTTGCAAGTTTTCTTACTTTTCTTAGTTTGTTTACTTTTCTCAGTTTGTTTACTTTCCTGCAATTTACTTTCCCACAAGCATGCTTTCTTTCCTGCACAATGTGCTTACTTTTCCTCAATTTACTTTCCCACAAGTGTGCTTTCTTTCCTGCACAATATGTTTACTTTCCCACAATTTAGTTTTCCTACCAGTGTGTTTATTTTATTGCAAGAGTGTTTTCTTTTATTTATTTTATGCAAGTTTTATTTCTTTCATGCGAGCGTGCTTCACTTTTGCAAAGTGTATTTATTTTTCCTTCCGGTGTGTTTACTTTCATACATGTGTGAGTTTGAATTCGTTCCTGCAATCGTATTTTATTTTATGCTTTTGATTTATTTCCCACAAGTGTGATTTATTGCAAGCATGGTGTGTTTGGTTTGCACAAATATGCTTTAAATATGTATTTCAATTTTTAGGTAGTTGTGATTAAAATCTTAAAAAATATATAATAATAAAAAAACTTTTGGGTGTTTTAAGAACCCTAGACATTAATCCTTGTGTGAGGCAGGATCCATCAACCAACATAATGAACTCATAAGCAACCATTATCTTGAGGGAACTTTCTCAAATCCTAGCAGCAATTGGGATTTCTTCTTTTCAAGAAGAACATATTTTGGCAGTAGCCAAAAGTGTATCTACCTCTCCGGAAATATTAGAAGAATCAAGTTCCTATGAGCTACAAAATGATTTTCCTTGCCAAACTGTGAAGGAAGATGAGAACTTATGGACTACATCCGGTGGAGAGAAATCACTAAGACTTGAGATTGAGGAGTTCTCAACATCCATATCAACAGATCCATTATTTACTTCATAAATCAATCATCCAGAAGAAGAGGATCTGCATAACACGATGAAGGAGAGCATAGAAACTATTGTTGATGAACATCAAGATTACATTGAAATTTGGTTTCAAGAGATCATTAGGCCATAATACTATTCTCTTCTTCAACACCTTCTGATGCCAAAACAAGTAGGTTGGTTGGTTCTTCATATCTAGGTAATCACTGCGGTAACTTTTTCATATATGGATATGGGTATGTTTCTTATTTTGCTTGGCACAAGGTTACATTGGAAAAGTTCTTACACTTGAATACATATTTTCCTTTCTTTTTAGGTAGAGTAGGATAATGAATAAATGTTGTATGTTGTTAGTTTAGCTTGAAGTTTAATACATCCCCACTTTGTGTGTGTTTTTTTTATAATAAAGGAACTAAGATAAATATAGTATTGATAGTTTAATACTAGAAACCAAAACATTTACGGATATTTATTTCCCTTATTACATGCGTATTTTAGACCATTAGTAATAACAGTAGCCTGAAGGCCAACTTTAAATACATTATGGGGATTTACTTAAATTTTCAAGGTCTACATCATAATGCCTATAGGTAACTTGTACATCCTAGTTTCATATCAGAGCTTGTTATTCAAGCATCCTTATCAAATAGTAGCAGGAGAGTGGATGCCACTCCTACTTGTGAGGGGACACTACTATAATTATATATGAAGAAGATAGACTTCGGGACTAGAGACACTTTTAATTCATTCTCTTATGATCTCATCCACTTCACATTAAGAAAGTTTGACCATGATACATATTTGGACTAATATAAATGATATGTCTTTGGACCCATATACCATCCCATTCTATAAAAATGTTTTCAGAGTTTCCTCCCCATCTCATTGCGAAAGCAATACATACATACAAATATTAAGGGTGGTGGTAAAGGCTGTAATATGGGCGTAAGAGACTAATCCATCGAGATACTAAACATGTCTACTGGTAGCGGGTATTGGCCTATGGTATGACTAGGAAAACCCATCAGGGTACCAAACATGCTTGTTCGAAATGGGGCATTCTTCCTGGAGGGCGATACTTCTTAGATATCAAATTTACCCCATTGAGGTATTGAACAAGCTTGTTGGAAATGGGTTATGACTTTGATATCTCTTACTATGCCTAATCTATATTTGTCTGTATGAACAATATACTTGTGTAAATCCTTAAGAAGAAGCATGCATGGTCGAACAAAAAGGGCTAAATAAATCTCATCTAATTTCCATTTGAGAATGTCTGTAAGTTGCACTTAAGAGCCTTTCATCTAATTCATACTATACCTAGGATGTCACTATCCTAGAAGTGGGAACCATAAGTTTAGGAGTCCAATAAAATCAAATGAAAACTTTATCCATATTACTTGAATGACAATAAGCCTTTGAGAAAGTAAGTAGGGATGATTGGTTTCCTATGGGTTTTATAGATCATCTATGCCCTCATGTTTTTTATCCTGGGACATGAGGAAAATACCCTATCACAACTTTTATGGTCTTCATGAGCATAAACTGTTACTAGCTGACAACATTGTCTGTATTAAGAAATATGAACTAGTATGGTGTTGTTTTGGTTATTCCCATAACATAACATTAATAATTTGTTTTTCTAAGTTCTAGTTTTTCTTAGAATAATAATGTTGGCTTCATTTTCCTGAAGATTTCTTACTAAATATTGTTGACAATAAAAAAATTTCATGGCACAAGGATGTGCCATATATTAGGCATGGGGGAAAGGGT